>JAUPFM010000088.1:0-135353 GCA_033026295.1 Channa striata
ACTCAGAAGAACATATAAATAAGCTTGTGGGATGTTTACTTAAAGACAGTAATGCTCCAGCATCCTTTCATTCTCGCAATCGCCTTTTCTCAGCGAGAAAATGCTGTTTTGAAGCAAAGCTTGTATTTAACAATTTCTGCACCAAACTCAAATAAAACTGTCTGCCTTCTTATTTAGCCTACATCCACTCAGCAGAACATATAAACAAGCTTGTAGGGATGTTTCCTTAAAAGATAGTAAATGCATGTAATTCAAGCATCTTTTATGCTCATAATCGCCTTTTTCTCAGCGAGAAAATGCTGTTTTGAAGCAAAGCTTGTATTTAACAATTTCTGCACCAAACTCAAAATAAAACTGTGTCTGCCTTCTTATTTGGGCTAAATCCACTCAGGAGAAACTGAAAATAAGCTTTGTGGATGCTTTAAAACATAGTAAATGCATGTAATTCAAGCATCCTTTTATGCTCGCAATCGCCTTTTCTCAGTGAGAAAATGCTGTTTTGAAACCAAGCTTGTATTTAAATGTTTCTGAACGACTCAAATAAAACTGTAACTGCCTTCTTATTTGGCCTAAATACACTCAGGAGAGACTAAAAATAAGCTTTTGGGAGGTTTCCTTAAAAGATAGTAAATGCATGTAATTCAAACATCCTTTTATGCTCTTAATCGCCTTTTCTCAGTCAGAAAATGCTGTTTTGAAGCCAAACTTGTATTTAACAATTTCTTAACGACTCAAATAAAACTGTAACTGCCTTCTTATTTGGCCTAAATACACTCAGGAGAGACTGAAAATAAGCTTGTAGGATGTTTCCTTAAAAACTGTAACTCCATCATTCTTTTATGCTCGCAATCGCCTTTTCTCAGCGAGGAAAGCTGTTCTGAAGCAAAGCTTGTATTTAACAATTTCTGCACTAAACTCAAATAAAACTGCGTCTGCCTTCTTATTTAGCCTAAAAACACTCAGGAGAGACTGAAAAAAAGCTTGTGCGATGTTTCCTTATAAGACAGTAAATGCATGTAATTCAAGCATCCCTTTATGCTGCAATCGCCTTTTCTCAGCGAGAAAATGCTGTTTTGAAACAAAGCTTGTATTTAACAATTTCTGCACCAAACTCAAATAAAAGTGTGTCTGCCTTCTTATTTAGCCTAAATACACTCAGCAGAACATATAAACAAGCTTGTGGGATGTTTCCTTAAAAGACAGTAAATGCATGTAATTCGAGCATCCGTTTATTCTCGCAATCGCCTTTTCTCAGCAAGAAAATGCTGTTTTGAAGCAAAGCTTGTATTTAACAATTTCTGCACCAAACTCAAATAAAACTGTGTCTGCCTTCTTATTTGGGCTAAATACACTCAGGAGAGACTGAAAATAAGCTTGTGGGATGTTTCCTTAAAAGATAGTAAATGCATGTAATTCAAGCATCCCTTTATGCTCGTAATCGCCTTTTCTCAGCGAGAAAATGCGGTTTTGAAGCCAAGCTTGTATTTAACAATTTCTGCACCAAACTCAAATAAAACTGTGTCTGCCTTCTTATTTAGCCTAAATCCACTCAGCAGAACATATAAACAAGATTGTGGGATGTTTCTTAAAAGACAGTAAATGCATGTAATTCAAGCATCCTTTTATGCTCGCAATCGCCTTTTCACAGCGAGAAAATGTTGTTTTGAAGCCAAGCTTGTATTTAACAATTTCTTCACGACTCAAATAAAACTGTGTCTGCCTTCTTATTTGGCCTAAATACACTCAGGAGAGACTGAAAATAAGCTTGTGGGATGTTTCCTTAAAAGACAGTAACTCCAGCATCCTCTTATGCTCGCAATCGCCTTTTCTCAGCGAGTAAATGCTGTTTTTAAGCCAAGCTTGTATTGAACAATTTCTGCACCAAACTCAAATAAAACTGTGTCTGCCTTCTTATTTAGCCTACATCCACTCAGCAGAACATATAAACAATCTTGTGGGATGTTTCCTTAAAAGACAGTAAATGCATGTAATTCAATCATCCGTTTATGCTCGCAATCGCCTTTTCTCAGCGAGAAAATGCTGTTTTGAAGCAAACTTGTATTGAACAATTTCTGCACCAAACTCAAATAAAAGTGTGTCTGCCTTCTTATTTAGCCTAAATACACTCAGCAGAACATATAAACAAGCTTGTGGGATGTTTCCTTAAAAGACAGTAAATGCATGTAATTCGAGCATCCGTTTAATCTCGCAATCGCCTTTTCTCAGCAAGAAAATGCTGTTTTGAAGCAAAGCTTGTATTTAACAATTTCTGCACCAAACTCAAATAAAACTGTGTCTGCCTTCTTATTTGGGCTAAATACACTCAGGAGAGACTGAAAATAAGCTTGTGGGATGTTTCCTTAAAAGATAGTAAATGCATGTAATTCAAGCATCCTTTTATGCTCGCATTCGCCTTTTCTCAGTGAGAAAATGCTGTTTTGAAGCCAAGCTTGTATTTAACAGTTTCTGAACGACTCAAATAAAACTGTAACTGCCTTCTTATTTGGCCTAAATACACTCAGGAGAGACTAAAAATAAGCTTGTGCGATGTTTCCTTATAAGACAGTAAATGCATGTAATTCAAGCATCCTTTTATGCTCGCAATCGCCTTTTCTCAGCGAGAAAATGCTGTTTTGAAGCAAGTTTGTATTTAACAATTTCTGCACCAAACTCAAATAAAACTGTGTCTGCCTTCTTATTTGGGCTAAATACACTCAGAAGACACTGAAAATAAGCTTGTGGGATGTTTCCTTAAAAGACAGTAACTCCAGCATCCTTTTATGCTCGTAATCGCCTTTTCTCAGCGAGAAAATGCTGTTTTGAAGCAAAGCTTGTATTTAACAATTTCTGCACGACTCAAATAAAACTGTAACTGCCTTCTTATTTGGCCTAAATACACTCAGGAGAAACTGAAAATAAGCTTGTGGGATGTTTCCTTAAAATACAGTAAATGCATGTAATTCAAGCATCCGTTTATGCTCGCAATCGCCTTTTCTCAGCGAGAAAATGCTGTTTTAAGCAAAGTTTGTATTTAACAATTTCTGGGCTTATTCTCGTTAATTCTCTCAATCGCCTTTTCTCAGCGAGGAAATGCTGTTTTGAAGCAAAGCTTGTATTGAATAATTTCTGCACCAAACTCAAATAAAAGTGTGTCTGCCTTCTTGTTTAGCCTAAACCCACTCAGCAGAACATATAAACAATCTTGTGGGAAGTTTCCTTAAAAGACAGTAAAAGCATGTAATTCAAGCATCCTTTTATGCTCGCAATCGCCTTTTCTCAGCGAAGAAATGTTGTTTTGAAGCAAAGTTTGTATTTAACAATTTCTGCACCAAACTCAAATAAAACTGTGTCTGCCTTCTTATTTAGCCTAAATACACTCAGCAGAACAAAAAAACAAGCTTGTGGGATGTTTCCTTAAAAGACAGTAAAAGCATGTAATTCAAGCATCCGTTAATTCTCAATCGCCTTTTCTCAGCAAGAAAATGCTGTTTTGAAGCAAAGCTTGTATTTAACAATTTCTGCACCAAACTCAAATAAAACTGTAACTGCCTTCTTATTTAGCCTAAATACACTCAGGAGAGACCGAAAATAAGCTTGTGCGATGTTTCCTTATAAGACAGTAACTCCAGCATCCTTTCATGCTCGCAATCGCCTTTTCTCAGCGAGGAAATGCTGTTTTGAAGCAAAGCTTGTATTTAACAATTTCTGCACCAAACTCAAATAAAACTGTGTCTGCCTTCTTACTTGGGCTAAATACACTCAGTAGAGACTGAAAATAAGCTTGTGGGATGTTTCCTTAAAAGACAGTAAATGCATGTAATTCAAGCATCCGTTAATTCTCGCAATCGCCTTTTCTCAGCGAGGAAATGCTGTTTTGAAGCAAAGCTTGTATTGAACAATTTCTGCACCAAACTCACATAAAAGTGTGTCTGCCTTCTTGTTTAGCCTAAACCCACTCAGCAGAACATATAAACAATCTTGTGGGAAGTTTCCTTAAAAGACAGTAAAAGCATGTAATTCAAGCCTCCTTTTTATGCTCGCAATCGCCTTTTCTCAGCGAGGAAATGTTGTTTTGAAGCAAAGTTTGTATTTAACAATTTCTGCACCAAACTCAAATAAAACTGTAACTGCCTTCTTATTTAGCCTAAATACACTCAGGAGAGACTGAAAATAAGCTTGTGGGATGTTTCCTTAAAAACTGTAACTCCATCATTCTTTTATGCTCGCAATCGCCTTTTCTCAGCGAGAAAATGCTGTTTTGAAGCCAAGCTTGTATTTAACAATTTCTGCACCAAACTCAAATAAAACTGTGTCTGCCTTCTTATTTAGCCTAAATCCACTCAGGAGAGACTGAAAATAAGCTTGTGGGATGTTTCCTTAAAAGACAGTAACTCCAGCATCCTCTTATGCTCGCAATCGCCTTTTCTCAGCGAGTAAATGCTGTTTTTAAGCCAAGCTTGTATTGAACAATTTCTGCACCAAACTCAAATAAAACTGTGTCTGCCTTCTTAGTTAGCCTAAATCCACTCAGCAGAACATATAAAGAAGCTTGTGGGATGTTTCCTTAAAAGACAGTAAATGCATGTAATTCGAGCATCCGTTTATTCTCGCAATCGCCTTTTCTCAGCAAGAAAATGCTGTTTTGAAGCAAAGTTTGTATTTAACAATTTCTGCACCAAACTCAAATAAAACTGTGTCTGCCTTCTTATTTGGGCTAAATACACTCAGTAGAGACTGAAAATAAGCTTGTGGGATGTTTCCTTAAAAGATAGTAAATGCATGTAATTCAAGCATCCTTTTATGCTCGCAATCGCCTTTTCTCAGTGGGAAAATGCTGTTTTGAAGCCAAGCTTGTATTTAACAGTTTCTGAACGACTCAAATAAAACTGTAACTGCCTTCTTATTTGGCCTAAATACACTCAGGAGAGACAAAAATAAGCTTGTGGGATGTTTCCTTAAAATACAGTAAATGCATGTAATTCAAGCATCCGTTTATGCTCGCAATCGCCTTTTCTCAGCGAGAAAATGCTGTTTTGAAGCAAAGCTTGTATTGAACAATTTCTGCACCAAACTCAAATAAAAGTGTGTCTGCCTACTTATTTGGCCTAAATACACTCAGGAGAGACTAAAAATAAGCTTTTGGGAGGTTTCCTTAAAAGATAGTAAATGCATGTAATTCAAGCATCCTTTTATGCTCGCAATCGCCTTTTCTCAGTCAGAAAATGCTGTTTTGAAGCCAAACTTGTATTTAACAGTTTCTGAACGACTCAAATAAAACTGTAACTGCCTTCTTATTTGGCCTAAATACACTCAGGAGAGACTGAAAATAAGCTTGTAGGATGTTTCCTTAAAAACTGTAACTCCATCATTCTTTTATGCTCGCAATCGCCTTTTCTCAGCGAGGAAAGCTGTTCTGAAGCAA
Organism: Channa striata; assembly: GCA_033026295.1. Classification (NCBI taxonomy): domain Eukaryota; kingdom Metazoa; phylum Chordata; class Actinopteri; order Anabantiformes; family Channidae; genus Channa; species Channa striata. Next base: position 5,423 of record JAUPFM010000088.1, read on the forward strand.
AGCTTGTATTTAACAATTTCTGCACTAAACTCAAATAAAACTGCGTCTGCCTTCTTATTTAGCCTAAAAACACTCAGAGAGACTGAAAAAAGCTTGTGCGATGTTTCCTTATAAGACAGTAAATGCATGTAATTCAAGCATCCCTTTATGCTCGCAATCGCCTTTTCTCAGCGAGAAAATGCTGTTTTGAAGCAAAGCTTGTATTGAGCAATTTCTGCACCAAACTCAAATAAAAGTGTGTCTGCCTTCTTATTTAGCCTAAATTCACTCAGCAGAACATATCAACAAGCTTGTGGGATGTTTCCTTAAAAGACAGTAAATGCATGTAATTCAAGCATCCGTTAATTCTCGCAATCGCCTTTTCTCAGCGAGGAAATGCTGTTTTGAAGCAAAGCTTGTATTTAACAATTTCTGCACCAAACTCAAATAAAAGTGTGTCTGCGTTCTTATTTAGCCTAAATACACTCATCAGAACATATAAACAAGCTTGTGGGATGTTTCCTTAAAAGACAGTAAATGCATGTAATTCGAGCATCGGTTTATTCTTGCAATCGCCTTTTCTCAGCAATGAAAATGCTGTTTTGAAGCAAAGCTTGTATTTAACAATTTCTGCACCAAACTCAAATAAAACTGTGTCTGCCTTCTTATTTGGGCTAAATACACTCAGGAGAGACTGAAAATAAGCTTGTGGGATGTTTCCTTAAAAGATAGTAAATGCATGTAATTCAAGCATCCTTTTATGCTCATAATCGCCTTTTCTCAGCGAGAAAATGCTGTTTTGAAGCAAAGCTTGTATTGAACAATTTCTGCACCAAACTCAAATAAAAGTGTGTCTGCCTTCTTATTTAGCCTACATCCACTCAGCAGAACATATAAACAATCTTGTGGGATGTTTCCTTAAAAGACAGTAAATGCATGTAATTCAAGCATCCTTTTATGCTCGCAATCGCCTTTTCTCAGCGAGAAAATGCTGTTTTGAAACAAAGCTTGTATTTAACAATTTCTGCACGACTCAAATAAAACTGTAACTGCCTTCTTATTTGGCCTAAATACACTCAGGAGAAACTGAAAATAAGCTTGTGGGATGTTTCCTTAAAAGACAGTAAATGCATGTAATTCAAGCATCCGTTTATGCTCGCAATCGCCTTTTCTCAGCGAGAAAATGCTGTTTTGAAGCAAAGCTTGTATTGAACAATTTCTGCACCAAACTCAAATAAAAGTGTGTCTGCCTTCTTATTTAGCCTAAATCCACTCAGCAGAACATATAAACAATCTTGTGGGATGTTTCCTTAAAAGACAGTAAATGCATGTAATTCAAGCATCCTTTTATGCTCGCAATCGCCTTTTCTCAGCGAGAAAATGTTGTTTTGAAGCCAAGCTTGTATTTAACAATTTCTGCACCAAACTCAAATAAAACTGTGTCTGCCTTCTTATTTGGGCTAAATCCACTCAGGAGAGACTGAAAATAAGCTTGTGGGATGTTTCCTTAAAACATAGTAAATGCATGTAATTCAAGCATCCTTTTATGCTCACAATCGCCTTTTCTCAGTGAGAAAATGCTGTTTTGAAGCCAAGCTTGTATTTAAATGTTTCTGAACGACTCAAATAAAACTGTAACTGCCTTCTTATTTGGCCTAAATACACTCAGGAGAGACTAAAAATAAGCTTTTGGGAGGTTTCCTTAAAAGATAGTAAATGCATGTAATTCAAGCATCCGTTTATGCTCGCAATCGCCTTTTCTCAGTCAGAAAATGCTGTTTTGAAGCCAAACTTGTATTTAACAATTTCTTAACGACTCAAATAAAACTGTAACTGCCTTCTTATTTGGCCTAAATACACTCAGGAGAGACTGAAAATAAGCTTGTGGGATGTTTCCTTAAAAACTGTAACTCCATCATTCTTTTATGCTCGCAATCGCCTTTTCTCAGCGAGGAAATGCTGTTCTGAAAGCAAAGCTTGTATTTAACAATTTCTGCACTAAACTCAACTAAAACTGCGTCTGCCTTCTTATTTAGCCTAAATACACTCAGGAAAGACTGAAAATAAGCTTTGTGCGATGTTTCCTTATAAGACAGTAAATGCATGTAATTAAAGCTTCCATTTATGCTCATAATCGCCTTTTCTCAGCGAGAAAATGCTGTTTTGAAGCAAGTTTGTATTTAACAATTTCTGCACCAAACTCAAATAAAACTGTGTCTGCCTTCTTATTTGGGCTAAATACACTCAGGAGAGACTGAAAATAAGCTTGTGCGATGTTTCCTTATAAGACAGTAAATGCATGTAATTAAAGCTTCCATTTATGCTCTCGCAATCGCCTTTTCTCAGCGAGAAAATGCTGTTTTGAAGCAAGTTTGTATTTAACAATTTCTGCACCAAACTCAAATAAAACTGTGTCTGCCTTCTTATTTGGGCTAAATACACTCAGGAGAGACTGAAAATAAGCTTGTGGGATGTTTCCTTAAAATACAGTAAATGCATGTAATTCAAGCATCCGTTTATGCTCGCAATCGCCTTTTCTCAGCGAGAAAATGCTGTTTTGAAGCAAAGCTTGTATTGAACAATTTCTGCACCAAACTCAAATAAAACTGTGTCTGCCTTCTTATTTGGGCTAAATACACTCAGAAGACACTGAAAATAAGCTTGTGGGATGTTTCCTTAAAAGACAGTAACTCCAGCATCCTTTCATGCTCGCAATCGCCTTTTCTCAGCGAGGAAATGCTGTTTTGAAGCAAAGCTTGTATTTAACAATTTCTGCACCAAACTCAAATAAAAGTGTGTCTGCCTTCTTATTTAGCCTACATCCACTCAGCAGAACATATAAACAATCTTGTGGGATGTTTCCTTAAAAGACAGTAAATGCATGTAATTCAAGCATCTTTTATGCTCAATCGCCTTTTCTCAGCGAGAAAATCTTGTTTTGAAGCCAAGCTTGTATTTAACAATTTCTGCACCAAACTCAAATAAAACTGTGTCTGCCTTCTTATTTGGGCTAAATCCACTCAGGAGAGACTGAAAATAAGCTTGTGGGATGTTTCCTTAAAACATAGTAAATGCATGTAATTCAAGCATCCTTTTATGCTCGCAATCGCCTTTTCTCAGTGAGAAAATGCTGTTTTGAAGCCAAGCTTGTATTTAAATGTTTCTGAACGACTCAAATAAAACTGTAACTGCCTTCTTATTTGGCCTAAATACACTCAGGAGAGACTAAAAATAAGCTTTTGGGAGGTTTCCTTAAAAGATAGTAAATGCATGTAATTCAAACATCCTTTTATGCTCGCAATCGCCTTTTCTCAGTCAGAAAATGCTGTTTTGAAGCCAAACTTGTATTTAACAATTTCTTAACGACTCAAATAAAACTGTAACTGCCTTCTTATTTGGCCTAAATACACTCAGGAGAGACTGAAAATAAGCTTGTAGGATGTTTCCTTAAAAACTGTAACTCCATCATTCTTTTATGCTCGCAATCGCCTTTTCTCAGCGAGGAAAGCTGTTCTGAAACAAAGCTTGTATTTAACAATTTCTGCACTAAACTCAAATAAAACTGCGTCTGCCTTCTTATTTAGCCTAAAAACACTCAGGAGAGACTGAAAAAAGCTTGTGCGATGTTTCCTTATAAGACAGTAAATGCATGTAATTCAAGCATCCCTTTATGCTCGCAATCGCCTTTTCTCAGCGAGAAAATGCTGTTTTGAAGCAAAGCTTGTATTGAGCAATTTCTGCACCAAACTCAAATAAAAGTGTGTCTGCCTTCTTATTTAGCCTACATCCACTCAGCAGAACATATAAACAATCTTGTGGGATGTTTCCTTAAAAGACAGTAAATGCATGTAATTCAAGCATCCGTTAATTCTCGCAATCGCCTTTTCTCAGCGAGGAAATGCTGTTTTGAAGCAAAGCTTGTATTTAACAATTTCTGCACCAAACTCAAATAAAAGTGTGTCTGCCTTCTTATTTAGCCTAAATACACTCAGCAGAACATATAAACAAGCTTGTGGGATGTTTCCTTAAAAGACAGTAAATGCATGTAATTCGAGCATCCGTTTATTCTCGCAATCGCCTTTTCTCAGCAAGAAAATGCTGTTTTGAAGCAAAGCTTGTATTTAACAATTTCTGCACCAAACTCAAATAAAACTGTGTCTGCCTTCTTATTTGGGCTAAATACACTCAGGAGAGACTGAAAATAAGCTTGTGGGATGTTTCCTTAAAAGATAGTAAATGCATGTAATTCAAGCATCCCTTTATGCTCATAATCGCCTTTTCTCAGCGAGAAAATGCGGTTTTGAAGCCAAGCTTGTATTTAACAATTTCTGCACCAAACTCAAATAAAACTGTGTCTGCCTTCTTATTTAGCCTAAATCCACTCAGCAGAACATATAAACAAGATTGTGGGATGTTTCCTTAAAAGACAGTAAATGCATGTAATTCAAGCATCCTTTTATGCTCGCAATCGCCTTTTCACAGCGAGAAAATGTTGTTTTGAAGCCAAGCTTGTATTTAACAATTTCTTCACGACTCAAATAAAACTGTGTCTGCCTTCTTATTTGGCCTAAATACACTCAGGAGAGACTGAAAATAAGCTTGTGGGATGTTTCCTTAAAAGACAGTAACTCCAGCATCCTCTTATGCTCGCAATCGCCTTTTCTCAGCGAGTAAATGCTGTTTTTAAGCCAAGCTTGTATTGAACAATTTCTGCACCAAACTCAAATAAAACTGTGTCTGCCTTCTTATTTAGCCTACATCCACTCAGCAGAACATATAAACAATCTTGTGGGATGTTTCCTTAAAAGACAGTAAATGCATGTAATTCAATCATCCGTTTATGCTCGCAATCGCCTTTTCTCAGCGAGAAAATGCTGTTTTGAAGCAAACTTGTATTGAACAATTTCTGCACCAAACTCAAATAAAAGTGTGTCTGCCTTCTTATTTAGCCTAAATACACTCAGCAGAACATATAAACAAGCTTGTGGGATGTTTCCTTAAAAGACAGTAAATGCATGTAATTCGAGCATCCGTTTAATCTCGCAATCGCCTTTTCTCAGCAAGAAAATGCTGTTTTGAAGCAAAGCTTGTATTTAACAATTTCTGCACCAAACTCAAATAAAACTGTGTCTGCCTTCTTATTTGGGCTAAATACACTCAGGAGAGACTGAAAATGAGCTTGTGGGATGTTTCCTTAAAAGATAGTAAATGCATGTAATTCAAGCATCCTTTTATGCTCGCATTCGCCTTTTCTCAGTGAGAAAATGCTGTTTTGAAACCAAGCTTGTATTTAACAGTTTCTGAACGACTCAAATAAAACTGTAACTGCCTTCTTATTTGGCCTAAATACACTCAGGAGAGACTAAAAATAAGCTTGTGCGATGTTTCCTTATAAGACAGTAAATGCATGTAATTCAAGCATCCTTTTATGCTCGCAATCGCCTTTTCTCAGCGAGAAAATGCTGTTTTGAAGCAAGTTTGTATTTAACAATTTCTGCACCAAACTCAAAAAAATTGTGTCTGCCTTCTTATTTGGGCTAAATACACTCAGAAGACACTGAAAATAAGCTTGTGGGATGTTTCCTTAAAGACAGCAACTCCAGCATCCTTTTATGCTCGCAATCGCCTTTTCTCAGCGAGGAAATGCTGTTTTGAAGCAAGTTTGTATTTAACATTTCTGCACCAAACTCAAATAAAACTGTGTCTGCCTTCTTATTTGGGCTAAATACACTCAGAAGACACTGAAAATAAGCTTGTGGGATGTTTCCTTAAAAAAGACAGTAACTCCAGCATCCTTTTATGCTGCAATCGCCTTTTCTCAGCGAGAAAATGCTGTTTTGAAGCAAAGCTTGTATTTAACAATTTCTGCACGACTCAAATAAAACTGTAACTGCCTTCTTATTTGGCCTAAATACACTCAGGAGAAACTGAAAATAAGCTTGTGGGATGTTTCCTTAAAATACAGTAAATGCATGTAATTCAAGCATCCGTTTATGCTCGCAATCGCCTTTTCTCAGCGAGAAAATGCTGTTTTGAAGCAAAGTTTGTATTTAACAATCTGGGCTTATTTCGTTAATTCTCGCAATCGCCTTTTCTCAGCGAGGAAATGCTGTTTTGAAGCAAAGCTTGTATTGAATAATTTCTGCACCAAACTCAAATAAAAGTGTGTCTGCCTTCTTGTTTAGCCTAAACCCACTCAGCAGAACATATAAACAATCTTGTGGGAAGTTTCCTTAAAAGACAGTAAAAGCATGTAATTCAAGCATCCTTTTATGCTCGCAATCGCCTTTTCTCAGCGAAGAAATGTTGTTTTGAAGCAAAGTTTGTATTTAACAATTTCTGCACCAAACTCAAATAAAACTGTGTCTGCCTTCTTATTTAGCCTAAATACACTCAGCAGAACAAAAAAACAAGCTTGTGGGATGTTTCCTTAAAAGACAGTAAATGCATGTAATTCAAGCATCCGTTAATTCTCGCAATCGCCTTTTCTCAGCAAGAAAATGCTGTTTTGAAGCAAAGCTTGTATTTAACAATTTCTGCACCAAACTCAAATAAAACTGTAACTGCTTTCTTATTTAGCCTAAATACACTCAGGAGAGACCGAAAATAAGCTTGTGCGATGTTTCCTTATAAGACAGTAACTCCAGCATCCTTTCATGCTCGCAATCGCCTTTTCTCAGCGAGGAAATGCTGTTTTGAAGCAAAGCTTGTATTTAACAATTTCTGCACCAAACTCAAATAAAACTGTGTCTGCCTTCTTACTTGGGCTAAATACACTCAGTAGAGACTGAAAATAAGCTTGTGGGATGTTTCCTTAAAAGACAGTAAATGCATGTAATTCAAGCATCCGTTAATTCTCGCAATCGCCTTTTCTCAGCGAGGAAATGCTGTTTTGAAGCAAAGCTTGTATTGAACAATTTCTGCACCAAACTCACATAAAAGTGTGTCTGCCTTCTTGTTTAGCCTAAACCCACTCAGCAGAACATATAAACAATCTTGTGGGAAGTTTCCTTAAAAGACAGTAAAAGCATGTAATTCAAGCCTCCTTTTATGCTCGCAATCGCCTTTTCTCAGCGAGGAAATGTTGTTTTGAAGCAAAGTTTGTATTTAACAATTTCTGCACCAAACTCAAATAAAACTGTAACTGCCTTCTTATTTAGCCTAAATACACTCAGGAGAGACTGAAAATAAGCTTGTGGGATGTTTCCTTAAAAAACTGTAACTCCATCATTCTTTTATGCTCGCAATCGCCTTTTCTCAGCGAGAAAATGCTGTTTTGAAGCCAAGCTTGTATTTAACAATTTCTGCACCAAACTCAAATAAAACTGTGTCTGCCTTCTTATTTAGCCTAAATCCACTCAGGAGAGACTGAAAATAAGCTTGTGGGATGTTTCCTTAAAAGACAGTAACTCCAGCATCCTCTTATGCTCGCAATCGCCTTTTCTCAGCGAGTAAATGCTGTTTTTAAGCCAAGCTTGTATTGAACAATTTCTGCACCAAACTCAAATAAAACTGTGTCTGCCTTCTTAGTTAGCCTAAATCCACTCAGCAGAACATATAAAGAAGCTTGTGGGATGTTTCCTTAAAAGACAGTAAATGCATGTAATTCGAGCATCCGTTTATTCTCGCAATCGCCTTTTCTCAGCAAGAAAATGCTGTTTTGAAGCAAAGTTTGTATTTAACAATTTCTGCACCAAACTCAAATAAAACTGTGTCTGCCTTCTTATTTGGGCTAAATACACTCAGTAGAGACTGAAAATAAGCTTGTGGGATGTTTCCTTAAAAGATAGTAAATGCATGTAATTCAAGCATCCTTTTATGCTCGCAATCGCCTTTTCTCAGTGGGAAAATGCTGTTTTGAAGCCAAGCTTGTATTTAACAGTTTCTGAACGACTCAAATAAAACTGTAACTGCCTTCTTATTTGGCCTAAATACACTCAGGAGAGACAAAAAATAAGCTTGTGGGATGTTTCCTTAAAATACAGTAAATGCATGTAATTCAAGCATCCGTTTATGCTCGCAATCGCCTTTTCTCAGCGAGAAAATGCTGTTTTGAAGCAAAGCTTGTATTGAACAATTTCTGCACCAAACTCAAATAAAAGTGTGTCTGCCTACTTATTTGGCCTAAATACACTCAGGAGAGACTAAAAATAAGCTTTTTGGGAGGTTTCCTTAAAAGATAGTAAATGCATGTAATTCAAGCATCCTTTTATGCTCGCAATCGCCTTTTCTCAGTCAGAAAATGCTGTTTTGAAGCCAAACTTGTATTTAACAATTTCTTAACGACTCAAATAAAACTGTAACTGCCTTCTTATTTGGCCTAAATACACTCAGGAGAGACTAAAAATAAGCTTTTGGGAGGTTTCCTTAAAAGATAGTAAATGCATGTAATTCAAGCATCCCTTTATGCTCGCAATCGCCTTTTCTCAGCGAAAAATGCGGTTTTGAAGCCAAGCTTGTATTTAACAATTTCTGCACCAAACTCAAATAAAAGTGTGTCTGCCTACTTATTTGGCCTAAATACACTCAGGAGAGACTAAAAATAAGCTTTTGGGAGGTTTCCTTAAAAGATAGTAAATGCATGTAATTCAAGCATCCTTTTATGCTCAATCGCCTTTTCTCAGTCCGAAAATGCTGTTTTGAAGCCAAACTTGTATTTAACAATTTCTTAACGACTCAAAAAAACTGTAACTGCCTTCTTATTTGGCCTAAATACACTCAGGAGAGACTAAAAATAAGCTTTTGGGAGGTTTCCTTAAAAGATAGTAAATGCATGTAATTCAAGCATCCCTTTATGCTCGCAATCGCCTTTTCTCAGCGAAAAAATGCGGTTTTGAAGCCAAGCTTGTATTTAACAATTTCTGCACCAAACTCAAATAAAACTGTGTCTGCCTTCTTATTTAGCCTAAATCCACTCAGCAGAACATATAAACAAGATTGTGGGATGTTTCCTTAAAAGACAGTAAATGCATGTAATTCAAGCATCCTTTTATGCTCGCTATCGCCTTTTCACAGCGAGAAAATGTTGTTTTGAAGCCAAGCTTGTATTTAACAATTTCTTCACGACTCAAATAAAACTGTAACTGCCTTCTTATTTAGCCTAAACCCACTCAGCAGAACATATAAACAATCTTGTGGGAAGTTTCCTTAAAAGACAGTAAATGCATGTAATTCAAGCATCCGTTAATTCTCGCAATCGCCTTTTCTCAGCGAGGAAATGCTGTTTTGAAGCAAAGCTTGTATTGAACAATTTCTGCACCAAACTCAAATAAAACTGTGTCTGCCTTCTTATTTGGGCTAAATACACTCAGAAGACACTGAAAATAAGCTTGTGGGATGTTTCCTTAAAATACAGTAAATGCATGTAATTCAAGCATCCGTTTATGCTCGCAATCGCCGTTTCTCAGCGAGAAAATGCTGTTTTGAAGCCAAGCTTGTATTTAACAATTTCTGCACTAAACTCCAATAAAACGCCGTCTGCCTTCTTATTTAGCCTAAATTCACTCAGCAGAACATATCAACAAGCTTGTGGGATGTTTCCTTAAAAGACAGTAAATGCATGTAATTCAAGCATCCGTTAATTCTCGCAATCGCCTTTTCTCAGCGAGGAAATGCTGTTTTGAAGCAAAGCTTGTATTTAACAATTTCTGCACCAAACTCAAATAAAAGTGTGTCTGCGTTCTTATTTAGCCTAAATACACTCAGGAGAGACTAAAAATAAGCTTTTTGGGAGGTTTCCTTAAAAGATAGTAAATGCATGTAATTCAAGCATCCTTTTATGCTCGCAATCGCCTTTTCTCAGTCAGAAAATGCTGTTTTGAAGCCAAACTTGTATTTAACAATTTCTTAACGACTCAAATAAAACTGTAACTGCCTTCTTATTTGGCCTAAATACACTCAGGAGAGACTAAAAATAAGCTTTTGGGAGGTTTCCTTAAAAGATAGTAAATGCATGTAATTCAAGCATCCCTTTATGCTCGCAATCGCCTTTTCTCAGCGAAAAAATGCGGTTTTGAAGCCAAGCTTGTATTTAACAATTTCTGCACCAAACTCAAATAAAAGTGTGTCTGCCTACTTATTTGGCCTAAATACACTCAGGAGAGACTAAAAATAAGCTTTTTGGGAGGTTTCCTTAAAAGATAGTAAATGCATGTAATTCAAGCATCCTTTTATGCTCGCAATCGCCTTTTCTCAGTCAGAAAATGCTGTTTTGAAGCCAAACTTGTATTTAACAATTTCTTAACGACTCAAAAAAAAACTGTAACTGCCTTCTTATTTGGCCTAAATACACTCAGGAGAGACTAAAAATAAGCTTTTGGGAGGTTTCCTTAAAAGATAGTAAATGCATGTAATTCAAGCATCCCTTTATGCTCGCAATCGCCTTTTCTCAGCGAAAAAATGCGGTTTTGAAGCCAAGCTTGTATTTAACAATTTCTGCACCAAACTCAAATAAAACTGTGTCTGCCTTCTTATTTAGCCTAAATCCACTCAGCAGAACATATAAACAAGATTGTGGGATGTTTCCTTAAAAGACAGTAAATGCATGTAATTCAAGCATCCTTTTATGCTCGCTATCGCCTTTTCACAGCGAGAAAATGTTGTTTTGAAGCCAAGCTTGTATTTAACAATTTCTTCACGACTCAAATAAAACTGTAACTGCCTTCTTATTTGGCCTAAATACACTCAGGAGAGACTGAAAATAAGCTTGTGGGATGTTTCCTTAAAAAACTGTAACTCCATCATTCTTTTATGCTCGCAATCGCCTTTTCTCAGCGAGAAAATGCTGTTTTGAAGCCAAGCTTGTATTTAACAATTTCTGCACCAAACTCAAATAAAACTGTGTCTGCCTTCTTATTTAGCCTAAATACACTCAGCAGAACAAAAAAACAAGCTTGTGGGATGTTTCCTTAAAAGACAGTAAATGCATGTAATTCAAGCATCCTTTTATGCTCGCAATCGCCTTTTCTCAGCGAGGAAATGTTGTTTTGAAGCAAAGTTTGTATTTAACAATTTCTGCACCAAACTCAAATAAAACTGTAACTGCCTTCTTATTTAGCCTAAACCCACTCAGCAGAACATATAAACAATCTTGTGGGAAGTTTCCTTAAAAGACAGTAAAAGCATGTAATTCAAGCATCCTTTTATGCTCGCAATCGCCTTTTCTCAGCGAGGAAATGTTGTTTTGAAGCAAAGTTTGTATTTAACAATTTCTGGGCTTATTCTCGTTAATTCTCGCAATCGCCTTTTCTCAGCGAGGAAATGCTGTTTTGAAGCAAAGCTTGTATTGAACAATTTCTGCACCAAACTCAAATAAAACTGTGTCTGCCTTCTTATTTAGCCTACATCCACTCAGCAGAACATATAAACAAGCTTGTGGGATGTTTCCTTAAAAGACAGTAAATGCATGTAATTCAAGCATCCGTTAATTCTCGCAATCGCCTTTTCTCAGCGAGGAAATGCTGTTGTGAAGCAAAGCTTGTATTGAACAATTTCTGCACCAAACTCAAATAAAACTGTGTCTGCCTTCTTATTTGGGCTAAATACACTCAGAAGACACTGAAAATAAGCTTGTGGGATGTTTCCTTAAAATACAGTAAATGCATGTAATTCAAGCATCCGTTTATGCTCGCAATCGCCGTTTCTCAGCGAGAAAATGCTGTTTTGAAGCCAAGCTTGTATTTAACAATTTCTGCACTAAACTCCAATAAAACGCCGTCTGCCTTCTTATTTAGCCTAAATTCACTCAGCAGAACATATCAACAAGCTTGTGGGATGTTTCCTTAAAAGACAGTAAATGCATGTAATTCAATCATCCGTTAATTCTCGCAATCGCCTTTTCTCAGCGAGGAAATGCTGTTTTGAAGCAAAGCTTGTATTTAACAATTTCTGCACCAAACTCAAATAAAAGTGTGTCTGCGTTCTTATTTAGCCTAAATACACTCATCAGAACATATAAACAAGCTTGTGGGATGTTTCCTTAAAAGACAGTAAATGCATGTAATTCGAGCATCGGTTTATTCTTGCAATCGCCTTTTCTCAGCAATGAAAATGCTGTTTTGAAGCAAAGCTTGTATTTAACAATTTCTGCACCAAACTCAAATAAAACTGTGTCTGCCTTCTTATTTGGGCTAAATACACTCAGGAGAGACTGAAAATAAGCTTGTGGGATGTTTCCTTAAAATACAGTAAATGCATGTAATTCAAGCATCCTTTTATGCTCGCAATCGCCTTTTCTCAGCGAGAAAATGCTGTTTTGAATCAAAGCTTGTATTGAACAATTTCTGCACCAAACTCAAATAAAAGTGTGTCTGCCTTCTTATTTAGCCTACATCCACTCAGCAGAACATATAAACAATCTTGTGGGATGTTTCCTTAAAAGACAGTAAATGCATGTAATTCAAGCATCCTTTTATGCTCGCAATCGCCTTTTCTCAGCGAGAAAATGTTGTTTTGAAGCAAAGCTTGTATTTAACAATTTCTGCACCAAACTCAAATAAAACTGTGTCTGCCTTCTTATTTGGGCTAAATCCACTCAGGAGAGACTGAAAATAAGCTTGTGGGATGTTTCCTTAAAAGATAGTAAATGCATGTAATTCAAGCATCCTTTTATGCTCGCAATCGCCTTTTCTCAGCGAGGAAATGCTGTTTTGAAGCAAAGCTTGTATTTAACAATTTCTGCACTAAACTCCAATAAAACTGCGTCTGCCTTCTTATTTAGCCTAAATACACTCATCAGAACATATAAACAAGCTTGTGGGATGTTTCCTTAAAAGACAGTAAATGCATGTAATTGTAGCATCCGTTTATTCTCGCAATCGCCTTTTCTCAGCAAGAAAATGTTGTTTTGAAGCAAAGCTTGTATTTAACAATTTCTGCACTAAACTCCAATAAAACTGCGTCTGCCTTCTTATTTAGCCTAAATACACTCATCAGAACATATAAACAAGCTTGTGGGATGTTTCCTTAAAAGACAGTAAATGCATGTAATTGGAGCATCCGTTTATTCTCGCAATCGCCTTTTCTCAGCAAGAAAATGCTGTTTTGAAGCAAAGCTTGTATTTAACAATTTCTGCACCAAACTCAAATAAAACTGTCTGCCTTCTTATTTGGGCTAAATACACTCAGGAGAGACTGAAAATAAGCTTGTGGGATGTTTCCTTAAAAGATAGTAAATGCATGTAATTCAAGCATCCTTTTATGCTCGCAATCGCCTTTTCTCAGCGAGAAAATGCTGTTTTGAAGCAAAGCTTGTATTTAACAATTTCTGCACGACTCAAATAAAACTGTAACTGCCTTCTTATTTGGCCTAAATACACTCAGGAGAAACTGAAAATAAGCTTGTGGGATGTTTCCTTAAAATACAGTAAATGCATGTAATTCAAGCATCCGTTTATGCTCGCAATCGCCTTTTCTCAGCGAGAAAATGCTGTTTTGAAGCAAAGCTTGTATTGAACAATTTCTGCACCAAACTCAAATAAAAGTGTGTCTGCCTTCTTATTTAGCCTAAATACACTCATCAGAACATATAAACAAGCTTGTGGGATGTTTCCTTAAAAGACAGTAAATGCATGTAATTCAAGCATCCTTTTATGCTCGCAATCGCCTTTTCTCAGCGAGAAAATGTTGTTTTGAAGCAAAGCTTGTATTTAACAATTTCTGCACCAAACTCAAATAAAACTGTGTCTGCCTTCTTATTTGGGCTAAATCCACTCAGGAGAGACTGAAAATAAGCTTGTGGGATGTTTCCTTAAAAGATAGTAAATGCATGTAATTCAAGCATCCTTTTATGCTCGCAATCGCCTTTTCTCAGCGAGGAAATGCTGTTTTGAAGCAAAGCTTGTATTTAACAATTTCTGCACTAAACTCCAATAAAACTGCGTCTGCCTTCTTATTTAGCCTAAATACACTCATCAGAACATATAAACAAGCTTGTGGGATGTTTCCTTAAAAGACAGTAAATGCATGTAATTGTAGCATCCGTTTATTCTCGCAATCGCCTTTTCTCAGCAAGAAAATGTTGTTTTGAAGCAAAGCTTGTATTTAACAATTTCTGCACTAAACTCCAATAAAACTGCGTCTGCCTTCTTATTTAGCCTAAATACACTCATCAGAACATATAAACAAGCTTGTGGGATGTTTCCTTAAAAGACAGTAAATGCATGTAATTGGAGCATCCGTTTATTCTCGCAATCGCCTTTTCTCAGCAAGAAAATGCTGTTTTGAAGCAAAGCTTGTATTTAACAATTTCTGCACCAAACTCAAATAAAACTGTCTGCCTTCTTATTTGGGCTAAATACACTCAGGAGAGACTGAAAATAAGCTTGTGGGATGTTTCCTTAAAAGATAGTAAATGCATGTAATTCAAGCATCCTTTTATGCTCGCAATCGCCTTTTCTCAGCGAGAAAATGCTGTTTTGAAGCAAAGCTTGTATTTAACAATTTCTGCACGACTCAAATAAAACTGTAACTGCCTTCTTATTTGGCCTAAATACACTCAGGAGAAACTGAAAATAAGCTTGTGGGATGTTTCCTTAAAAGACAGTAAATGCATGTAATTCAAGCATCCGTTTGTGCTCGCAATCGCCTTTTCTCAGCGAGAAAATGCTGTTTTGAAGCAAAGCTTGTATTGAACAATTTCTGCACCAAACTCAAATAAAAGTGTGTCTGCCTTCTTATTTAGCCTAAATCCACTCAGCAGAACATATAAACAATCTTGTGGGATGTTTCCTTAAAAGACAGTAAATGCATGTAATTCAAGCATCCTTTTATGCTCGCAATCGCCTTTTCTCAGCGAGAAAATGCTGTTTTGAAGCAAAGCTTGTATTGAACAATTTCTGCACCAAACTCAAATAAAAGTGTGTCTGCCTTCTTATTTAGCCTAAATCCACTCAGCAGAACATATAAACAATCTTGTGGGATGTTTCCTTAAAAGACAGTAAATGCATGTAATTCAAGCATCCTTTTATGCTCGCAATCGCCTTTTCTCAGCGAGAAAATGTTGTTTTGAAGCCAAGCTTGTATTTAACAATTTCTGCACCAAACTCAAATAAAACTGTGTCTGCCTTCTTATTTGGGCTAAATCCACTCAGGAGAGACTGAAAATAAGCTTGTGGGATGTTTCCTTAAAACATAGTAAATGCATGTAATTCAAGCATCCTTTTATGCTCGCAATCGCCTTTTCTCAGTGAGAAAATGCTGTTTTGAAGCCAAGCTTGCATTTAAATGTTTCTGAACGACTCAAATAAAACTGTAACTGCCTTCTTATTTGGCCTAAATACACTCAGGAGAGACTAAAAATAAGCTTTTGGGAGGTTTCCTTAAAAGATAGTAAATGCATGTAATTCAAGCATCCGTTTATGCTCGCAATCGCCTTTTCTCAGTCAGAAAATGCTGTTTTGAAGCCAAACTTGTATTTAACAATTTCTTAACGACTCAAATAAAACTGTAACTGCCTTCTTATTTGGCCTAAATACACTCAGGAGAGACTGAAAATAAGCTTGTGGGATGTTTCCTTAAAAACTGTAACTCCATCATTCTTTTATGCTCGCAATCGCCTTTTCTCAGCGAGGAAATGCTGTTCTGAAAGCAAAGCTTGTATTTAACAATTTCTGCACTAAACTCAACTAAAACTGCGCCTGCCTTCTTATTTAGCCTAAATACACTCAGGAAAGACTGAAAATAAGCTTGTGCGATGTTTCCTTATAAGACAGTAAATGCATGTAATTAAAGCTTCCATTTATGCTCGCAATCGCCTTTTCTCAGCGAGAAAATGCTGTTTTGAAGCAAATTTGTATTTAACAATTTCTGCACCAAACTCAAATAAAACTGTGTCTGCCTTCTTATTTGGGCTAAATACACTCAGGAGAGACTGAAAATAAGCTTGTGGGATGTTTCCTTAAAATACAGTAAATGCATGTAATTCAAGCATCCGTTTATGCTCGCAATCGCCTTTTCTCAGCGAGAAAATGCTGTTTTGAAGCAAAGCTTGTATTGAACAATTTCTGCACCAAACTCAAATAAAACTGTGTCTGCCTTCTTATTTGGGCTAAATACACTCAGAAGACACTGAAAATAAGCTTGTGGGATGTTTCCTTAAAAGACAGTAACTCCAGCATCCTTTCATGCCTCGCAATCGCCTTTTCTCAGCGAGAAAATGCTGTTTTGAAGCAAAGCTTGTATTTAACAATTTCTGCACTAAACTCCAATAAAACTGCGTCTGCCTTCTTATTTAGCCTAAATACACTCAGCAGAACATATAAACAAGATTGTGGGATGTTTCCTTAAAAGACAGTAAATGCATGTAATTCAAGCATCCGTTTATGCTCGCAATCGCCTTTTCTCAGCGAGAAAATGCTGTTTTGAAGCAAAGCTTATATTTAACAATTTCTGCACGACTCAAATAAAACTGTAACTGCCTTCTTATTTGGCCTAAATACACTCAGGAGAAACTGAAAATAAGCTTGTGGGATGTTTCCTTAAAATACAGTAAATGCATGTAATTCAAGCATCCGTTTATGCTCGCAATCGCCTTTTCTCAGTGAGAAAATGCTGTTTTGAAGCAAAGCTTGTATTGAACAATTTCTGCACCAAACTCAAATAAAACTGTGTCTGCCTTCTTATTTGGGCTAAATACACTCAGAAGACACTGAAAATAAGCTTTTGGGATGTTTCCTTAAAAAGACAGTAACTCCAGCATCCTTTCATGCTCGCAATCGCCTTTTCTCAGCGAGGAAATGCTGTTTTGAAGCAAAGCTTGTATTTAACAATTTCTGCACTAAACTCCAATAAAACTGCGTCTGCCTTCTTATTTAGCCTAAATACACTAAGCAGAACATATAAACAAGATTGTGGGATGTTTCCTTAAAAGACAGTAAATGCATGTAATTCAAGCATCCGTTTATGCTCGCAATCGCCTTTTCTCAGCGAGAAAATGCTGTTTTGAAGCAAAGCTTGTATTTAACAATTTCTGCACGACTCAAATAAAACTGTAACTGCCTTCTTATTTGGCCTAAATACACTCAGGAGAAACTGAAAATAAGCTTGTGGGATGTTTCCTTAAAAGACAGTAAATGCATGTAATTCAAGCATCCGTTTATGCTCCAATCGCCTTTTCTCAGCGAGAAAATGCTGTTTTGAAGCAAAGCTTGTATTGAACAATTTCTGCACCAAACTCAAATAAAAGTGTGTCTGCCTTCTTATTTAGGCTACATCCACTCAGCAGAACATATAAACAATCTTGTGGGATGTTTCCTTAAAAGACAGTAAATGCATTTAATTCAAGCATCCTTTTATGCTCATAATCGCCTTTTCTCAGCGAGAAAATCTTGTTTTGAAGCAAAGCTTGTATTTAACAATTTCTGCACCAAACTCAAATAAAACTGTGTCTGCCTTCTTATTTGGGCTAAATCCACTCAGGAGAGACTGAAAATAAGCTTGTGGGATGTTTCCTTAAAACATAGTAAATGCATGTAATTCAAGCATCCTTTTATGCTCGCAATCGCCTTTTCTCAGTGAGAAAATGCTGTTTTGAAGCCAAGCTTGTATTTAAATGTTTCTGAACGACTCAAATAAAACTCTAACTGCCTTCTTATTTGGCCTAAATACACTCAGGAGAAACTAAAAATAAGCTTTTGGGAGGTTTCCTTAAAAGATAGTAAATGCATGTAATTCAAACATCCTTTTATGCTCGCAATCGCCTTTTCTCAGTCAGAAAATGCTGTTTTGAAGCCAAACTTGTATTTAACAATTTCTTAACGACTCAAATAAAACTGTAACTGCCTTCTTATTTGGCCTAAATACACTCAGGAGAGACTGAAAATAAGCTTGTGGGATGTTTCCTTAAAAACTGTAACTCCATCATTCTTTTATGCTCGCAATCGCCTTTTCTCAGCAAGAAAATGCTGTTCTGAATCAAAGCTTGTATTTAACAATTTCTGCACTAAACTCAAATAAAACTGTGTCTGCCTTCTTATTTGAGCCTAAAAACACTCAGGAGAGACTGAAAATAAGCTTGTGGGATGTTTCCTTATAAGACAGTAAATGCATGTAATTCAAGCATCCTTTTATGCTGCAATCGCCTTTTCTCAGCGAGAAAATGCTGTTTTGAAGCAAGTTTGTATTTAACAATTTCTGCACCAAACTCAAATAAAACTGTGTCTGCCTTCTTATTTAGCCTAAATCCACTCAGCAGAGACAATGAAAACAAGATTGTGGGATGTTTCCTTAAAAGACAGTAAATGCATGTAATTCAAGCATCCTTTTATGCTCGCAATCGCCTTTTCTCAGCGAGAAAATGCTGTTTTGAAGCCAAGCTTGTATTTAACAATTTCTGCACTAAACTCAAATAAAACTGTAACTGCCTTCTTATTTAACCTAAATTCACTCAGCAGAACATAAAACAAGCTTGTGGGATGTTTCCTTAAAAACAGTAAATCCATCATTCAAGCATTTTATTCTCGCAATCGCCTTTTCTCAGCGAGAAAATGCTGTTTTGAAGCAAAGCTTGTATTTAACAATTTCTGCACCAAACTCAAATAAAACTGTGTCTGCCTTCTTATTTAGCCTAAATACACTCAGGAGAGACTGAAAATAAGCTTGTGGGATGTTTCCTTAAAAGATAGTAAATGCATGTAACTCAAGCATCCTTTATGCTGGCAATCGCCTTTTTCTCAGTGAGAAAATGCTGTTTTTAAGCCAAGCTTGTATTTAACAGTTTCTGAAACTCAAATAAAACTGTAACTGCCTTCTTATTTGGCCTAAATACACTCAGGAGAGACTAAAAATAAGCTTTGGGAGGTTTCCTTAAAAGATAGTAAATGCATGTAATTCAAGCATCCTTTATGCTCGCAATCGCCTTTTCTCAGCGAGAAAATGCTGTTTTGAAGCAAAGCTTGTATTTAACAATTTCTGCACTAAACTCAAATAAAACTGCGTCTGCCTTCTTATTTAGCCTAAATTCACTCAGCAGAACATATCAACAAGCTTGTGGGATGTTTCCTTAAAAGACAGTAAATGCATGTAATTCAAGCATCCTTTTATGCTCAATCGCCTTTTCTCAGCGAGAAATGTTGTTTTGAAGCAAAGCTTGTATTTAACAATTTCTGCACCAAACTCAAATAAAACTGTAACTGCCTTCTTATTTGGCCTAAATACACTCAGGAGAAACAAAAATAAGCTTGTGGGATGTTTCCTTAAAAGACAGTAAATGCATGTAATTCAAGCATCCGTTAATTCTCGCAATCGCCTTTTCTCAGCGAGGAAATGCTGTTTTGAAGCAAAGCTTATATTTAACAATTTCTGCACCAAACTCAAATAAAACTGTGATTGCCTTCTTATTTGGGCTAAATACACTCAGAGAGACTGAAAATAAGCTTGTGGGATGTTTCCTTAAAAGATAGTAAATGCATGTAATTCAAGCATCCTTTTATGCTCGCAATCGCCTTTTCTTAGCGAGAAAATGCTGTTTTGAAGCAAAGCTTGTATTGAACAATTTCTGCACCAAACTCAAATAAAAGTGTGTCTGCCTTCTTATTTAGCCTACATCCACTCAGCAGAACATATAAACAATCTTGTGGGATGTTTCCTTAAAAGACAGTAAATGCATTTAATTCAAGCATCCTTTATGCTCGCAATCGCCTTTTCTCAGCGAGAAAATGTTGTTTTGAAGCAAAGCTTGTATTTAACAATTTCTGCACCAAACTCAAATAAAACTGTGTCTGCCTTCTCATTTGGGCTAAATCCACCCAGGAGAGACTGAAAATAAGCTTGTGGGATGTTTCCTTAAAAGATAGTAAATGCATGTAATTCAAGCATCCTTTTATGCTCGCAATCGCCTTTTCTCAGTGAGAAAATGCTGTTTTGAAGCCAAGCTTGTATTTAAATGTTTCTGAACGACTCAAATAAAACTCTAACTGCCTTCTTATTTGGCCTAAATACACTCAGGAGAGACTAAAAATAAGCTTTTGGGAGGTTTCCTTAAAAGATAGTAAATGCATGTAATTCAAGCATCCTTTTATGCTCGCAATCGATTTTCTCAGTCAGAAAATGATGTTTTGAAGCCAAACTTGTATTTAACAATTTCTTAACGACTCAAATAAAACTGTAACTGCCTTCTTATTTGGCCTAAATACACTCAGGAGAGACTGAAAATAAGCTTGTGGGATGTTTCCTTAAAAAACTGTAACTCCATCATTCTTTTATGCTCGCAATCGCCTTTTCTCAGCGAGAAAATGCTGTTTTGAAGCAAGTTTGTATTTCACAATTTCTGCACCAAACTCAAATAAAACTGTGTCTGCCTTCTTATTTGGGCTAAATACACTCAGAAGACACTGAAAATAAGCTTGTGGGATGTTTCCTTAAAAGACATTAACTCCAGCATCCTTTTATGCTCGCAATCGCCTTTTCTCAGCGAGAAAATGCTGTTTTGAAGCCAAGCTTGTATTTAACAATTTCTGCACTAAACTCCAATAAAACTGCGTCTGCCTTCTTATTTAACCTAAATTCACTCAGCAGAACATATCAACAAGCTTGTGGGATGTTTCCTTAAAAGACAGTAAATGCATGTAATTCAAGCATCCGTTAATTCTCAATCGCCTTTTCTCAGCAAGAAAATGCTGTTTTGAAGCAAAGCTTGTATTTAACAATTTCTGCACCAAACTCAAATAAAAGTGTGTCTGCCTTCTTAGTTAGCCTAAATACACTCAGCAGAACATATAAACAAGCTTGTGGGATGTTTCCTTAAAAGACAGTAAATGCATGTAATTCAAGCATCCGTTTATTCTCGCAATCGCCTTTTCTCAGCAAGAAAATGGTGTTTTGAAGCCAAGCTTGTATTTAACAGTTTCTGAACGACTCAAATAAAACTGTAACTGCATTCTTATTTGGCCTAAATACACTCAGGAGAGACTAAAAATAAGCTTTTGGGAGGTTTCCTTAAAAGATAGTAAATGCATGTAATTCAAGCATCCTTTTATGCTCGCAATCGCCTTTTCTCAGTGAGAAAATGCTGTTTTGAAGCCAAGCTTGTATTTAACAGTTTCTGAACGACTCAAATAAAACTGTAACTGCCTTCTTATTTGGCCTAAATAAACTCAGGAGAGACTAAAAATAAGCTTTTGGGAGGTTTCCTTAAAAGATAGTAAATGCATGTAATTCAAGCATCCTTTTATGCTCGCAATCGCCTTTTCTCAGTCAGAAAATGCTGTTTTGAAGCCAAACTTGTATTTAACAATTTCTTAACGACTCAAATAAAACTGTAACTGCCTTCTTATTTGGCCTAAATACACTCAGGAGAGACTGAAAATAAGCTTGTGGGATGTTTCCTTAAAAACTGTAACTCCATCATTCTTTTATGCTCGCAATCGCCTTTTCTCAGCGAGGAAATGCTGTTCTGAAAGCAAAGCTTGTATTTAACAATTTCTGCACTAAACTCAAATTAAACTGCGTCTGCCTTCTTATTTAGCCTAAAAACACTCAGGAGAAACAGAAAATAAGCTTTTGTGCGATGTTTCCTTATAAGACAGTAAATGCATGTAATTCAAGCTTCCTTTTTATGTCAATCGCCTTTTCTCAGCGAGAAAATGCTGTTTTGAAGCAAGTTTGTATTTAACAATTTCTGCACCAAACTCAAATAAAACTGTGTCTGCCTTCTTATTTGGGCTAAATACACTCAGGAGAGACTGAAAATAAGCTTGTGGGATGTTTCCTTAAAAGATAGTAAATGCATGTAATTCAAGCATCCTTTTATGCTCGAAATCGCCTTTTCTCAGTGAGAAAATGCTGTTTTGAAGCAAAGCTTGTATTGAACAATTTCTGCACCAAACTCAAATAAAACTGTGTCTGCCTTCTTATTTGGGCTAAATCCACTCAGGAGAGACTGAAAATAAGCTTTTGGGAGGTTTCCTTAAAACATAGTAAATGCATGTAATTCAAGCATCCTTTTATGCTCGCAATCGCCTTTTCTCAGTCAGAAAATGCTGTTTTGAAGCCAAACTTGTATTTAACAATTTCTTAACGACTCAAATAAAACTGTAACTGCCTTTTTATTTGGCCTAAATACACTCAGGAGAGACTGAAAATAAGCTTGTGGGATGTTTCCTTAAAAGACAGTAACTCCAGCATCCTTTTATGCTCGCAATCGCCTTTTCTCAGCGAGAAAATGCTGTTTTGAAGCCAAGCTTGTATTTAACAATTTCTGCACTAAACTCCAATAAAACTGCGTCTGCCTTCTTATTTAGCCTAAATTCACTCAGCAGAACATATCAACAAGCTTGTGGGATGTTTCCTTAAAAGACAGTAAATGCATGTAATTCAAGCATCCGTTAATTCTCGCAATCGCCTTTTCTCAGCGAGGAAATGCTGTTTTGAAGCAAAGCTTGTATTTAACAATTTCTGCACCAAACTCAAATAAAAGTGTGTCTGCCTTCTTATTTAGCCTAAATACACTCAGCAGAACATATAAACAAGCTTGTGGGATGTTTCCTTAAAAGACAGTAAATGCATGTAATTCGAGCATCCGTTTATTCTCGCAATCGCTTTTCTCAGCAAGAAAATGCTGTTTTGAAGCAAAGCTTGTATTTAACAATTTCTGCACCAAACTCAAATAAAACTGTGTCTGCCTTCTTATTTGGGCTAAATACACTCAGGAGAGACTCAAAATAAGCTTGTGGGATGTTTCCTTAAAAGATAGTAAATGCATGTAATTCAAGCATCCTTTTATGTCATAATCGCCTTTTCTCAGCGAGAAAATGCTGTTTTGAAGCAAGTTTGTATTTAACAATTTCTGCACCAAACTCAAATAAAACTGTGTCTGCCTTCTTATTTGGGCTAAATACACTCAGAAGACACTGAAAATAAGCTTGTGGGATGTTTCCTTAAAAGACAGTAACTCCAGCATCCTTTTATGCTCGCAATCGCCTTTTCTCAGCGAGGAAATGCTGTTTTGAAGCAAAGCTTGTATTTAACAATTTCTGCACTAAACTCCAATAAAACTGCGTCTGCCTTCTTATTTAGCCTAAAAACACTCAGGAGAGACTGAAAATAAGCTTGTGCGATGTTTCCTTATAAGACAGTAAATGCATGTAATTCAAGCTTCCTTTTATGCTCGCAATCGCCATTTCTCAGCGAGAAAATGTTGTTTTGAAGCCAAGCTTGTATTTAACAATTTCTGCACCAAACTCAAATAAAACTGTGTCTGCCTTCTTATTTGGGCTAAATCCACTCAGGAGAGACTGAAAATAAGCTTGTGGGATGTTTCCTTAAAAAACTGTAACTCCATCATTCTTTTATGCTCGCAATCGCCTTTTCTCAGCGAGGAAATGCTGTTCTGAAAGCAAAGCTTGTATTTAACAATTTCTGCACTAAACTCAACTAAAACTGCGTCTGCCTTCTTATTTAGCCTAAATACACTCAGGAGAGACTGAAAATAAGCTTGTGCGATGTTTCCTTATAAGACAGTAAATGCATGTAATTCAAGCTTCCATTTATGCTCGCAATCGCCTTTTCTCAGCGAGAAAATGCTGTTTTGAAGCAAGTTTGTATTTAACAATTTCTGCACCAAACTCAAATAAAACTGTGTCTGCCTTCTTATTTCGGTTAAATACACTCAGAAGACACTGAAAATAAGCTTGTGGGATGTTTCCTTAAAAGACAGTAACTCCAGCATCCTTTTATGCTCGCAATCGCCTTTTCTCAGCGAGAAAATGCTGTTTTGAAGCCAAGCTTGTATTTAACAATTTCTGCACCAAACTCAAATAAAACTGTGTCTGCCTTCTTATTTGGGCTAAATACACTCAGAAGACACTTAAATTAGCTTGTGGGATGTTTCCTTAAAAGACAGTAACTCCAGCATCCTTTTATACTCGCAATCGCCTTTTCTCAGCGAGGAAATGCTGTTTTGAAGCAAAGCTTGTATTTAACAATTTCTGCACTAAACTCCAATAAAACTGCGTCTGCCTTCTTATTTAGCCTAAAAACACTCAGGAGAGACTGAAAATAAGCTTGTGCAATGTTTCCTTATAAGACAGTAAATGCATGTAATTCAAGCTTCCTTTTATGCTCATAATCGCCTTTTCTCAGCGAGAAAATGCTGTTTTGAAGCAAGTTTGTATTTAACAATTTCTGCACCAAACTCAAATAAAACTGTGTCTGCCTTCTTATTTGGGCTAAATACACTCAGAAGACACTGAAAATAAGCTTGTGGGATGTTTCCTTAAAAGACAGTAACTCCAGCATCCTTTTATGCTCTTAATCGCCTTTTCTCAGCGAGAAAATGCTGTTTTGAAGCCAAGCTTGTATTTAACAATTTCTGCACCAAACTCAAATAAAACTGTGTCTGCCTTCTTATTTGGGCTAAATACACTCAGAAGACACTGAAAATAAGCTTGTGGGATGTTTCCTTAAAAGACAGTAACTCCAGCATCCTTTTATGCTCGCAATCGCCTTTTCTCAGCGAGGAAATGCTGTTTTGAAGCAAAGCTTGTATTTAACAATTTCTGCACTAAACTCCAATAAAAACTGCGTCTGCCTTCTTATTTAGCCTAAATACACTCAGCAGAACATTTAAACAAGATTGTGGGATGTTTCCTTAAAAGACAGTAAATGCATGTAATTCAAGCATCCGTTTATGCTCAGAATCGCCTTTTCTCAGCGAGAAAATGCTGTTTTGAAGCAAAGCTTGTATTTAACAATTTCTGCACGACTCATATAAAACTGTAACTGCCTTCTTATTTGGCCTAAATACACTCAGGAGAAACTGAAAATAAGCTTGTGGGATGTTTCCTTAAAATACAGTAAATGCATGTAATTCAAGCATCCGTTTATGCTCAATCGCCTTTTCTCAGCGAGAAAATGCTGTTTGAAGCAAAGCTTGTATTGAACAATTTCTGCACCAAACTCAAATAAAACTGTGTCTGCCTTCTTATTTGGGCTAAATACACTCAGAAGACACTGAAAATAAGCTTGTGGGATGTTTCCTTAAAAGACAGTAACTCCAGCATCCTTTCATGCTCGCAATCGCCTTTTCTCAGCGAGGAAATGCTGTTTTGAAGCAAAGCTTGTATTTAACAATTTCTGCACTAAACTCCAATAAAAC
This sequence comes from Channa striata, assembly GCA_033026295.1. Classification (NCBI taxonomy): domain Eukaryota; kingdom Metazoa; phylum Chordata; class Actinopteri; order Anabantiformes; family Channidae; genus Channa; species Channa striata. The sequence continues at coordinate 30,492 of JAUPFM010000088.1, forward strand.
TGCGTCTGCCTTCTTATTTAGCCTAAATACACTCAGCAGAACATATAAACAAGATTGTGGGATGTTTCCTTAAAAGACAGTAAATGCATGTAATTCAAGCATCCGTTTATGCTGCAATCGCCTTTTCTCAGCGAGAAAATGCTGTTTTGAAGCAAAGCTTGTATTTAACAATTTCTGCACGACTCAAATAAAACTGTAACTGCCTTCTTATTTGGCCTAAATACACTCAGGAGAGAATGAAAATAAGCTTGTGGGATGTTTCCTTAAAAGATAGTAAATGCATGTAATTCAAGCATCCTTTTATGTCATAATCGCCTTTTCTCAGTGAGAAAATGCTGTTTTGAAGCCAAGCTTGTATTTAAATGTTTCTGAACGACTCAAATAAAACTCTAACTGCCTTCTTATTTGGCCTAAATACACTCAGGAGAGACTAAAAATAAGCTTTTGGGAGGTTTCCTTAAAAGATAGTAAATGCATGTAATTCAAGCATCCTTTTATGCTCGCAATCGCCTTTTCTCAGCGAGAAAATGTTGTTTTGAAGCAAGTTTGTATTTAACAATTTCTGCACCAAACTCAAATAAAACTGTGTCTGCCTTCTTATTTGGGCTAAATCCACTCAGGAGAGACTGAAAATAAGCTTGTGGGATGTTTCCTTAAAAGATAGTAAATGCATGTAATTCAAGCATCCTTTTATGCTCGCAATCGCCTTTTCTCAGTCAGAAAATGCTGTTTTGAAGCCAAACTTGTATTTAACAATTTCTTAACGACTCAAATAAAACTGTAACCTTTTCTTATAAGACAGTAAATGCATGTAATTCAAGCTTCCTTTTATGCTCGCAATCGCCTTTTCTCAGCGAGAAAATGCTGTTTTGAAGCAAGTTTGCATTTCACAATTTCTGCACCAAACTCAAATAAACCTGTGTCTGCCTTCTTATTTGGGCTAAATACACTCAGAAGACACTGAAAATAAGCTTGTGGGATGTTTCCTTAAAAGACAGTAACTCCAGCATCCTTTTATGCTCGCAATCGCCTTTTCTCAGCAAGAAAATGCTGTTTTGAAGCAAAGCTTGTATTTAACAATTTCTGCACCAAACTCAAATAAAACTGTGTCTGCCTTCTTATTTGGGCTAAATACACTCAGTAGAGACTGAAAATAAGCTTGTGGGATGTTTCCTTAAAAGATAGTAAATGCATGTAATTCAAGCATCCTTTTATGTTGGCAATCGCCTTTTCTCAGTGAGAAAATGCTGTTTTGAAGCCAAGCTTGTATTTAACAGTTTCTGAACGACTCAAATAAAACTGTAACTGCCTTCTTATTTGGCCTAAATACACTCAGGAGAGACTAAAAATAAGCTTTTGGGAGGTTTCCTTAAAAGACAGTAAAGCATGTAATTCAAGCATCCTTTTATGCTCGCAATCGCCTTTTCTCAGTCAGAAAATGCTGTTTTGAAGCCAAACTTGTATTTACCAATTTCTTAACGACTCAAATAAAACTGTAACTGCCTTCTTATTTGGCCTAAATACACTCAGGAGAGAATGAAAATAAGCTTGTGGGATGTTTCCTTAAAAACTGTAACTCCATCATTCTTTTATGCTCGCAATCGCCTTTTCTCAGCGAGGAAATGCTGTTTTGAAACAAAGCTTGTATTTAACAATTTCTGCACTAAACTCAAATAAAACTGCGTCTGCCTTCTTATTTAGCCTAAAAACACTCAGGAGAGACTGAAAATAAGCTTGTGGGATGTTTCCTTATAAGACAGTAAATGCATGTAATTCAAGCTTCCTTTTATGCTCGCAATCGCTTTTTCTCAGCGAGGAAATGCTGTTTTGAAGCAAAGCTTGTATTTAACAATTTCTGCACCAAACTCAAATAAAACTGTGTCTGCCTTCTTATTTAGCCTAAATTCACTCAGCAGAACATATCAACAAGCTTGTGGGATGTTTCCTTAAAAGACAGTAAATGCATGTAATTCAAGCATCCGTTAATTCTAATCGCTTTTCTCAGCGAGAAAATGCTGTTTTGAAGCAAAGCTTGTTTTGAACAATTTCTGCACCAAACTCAAATAAAAGTGTGTCTGCCTTCTTATTTAGCCTACATCCACTCAGCAGAACATATAAACAATCTTGTGGGATGTTTCCTTAAAAGACAGTAAATGCATGTAATTCAAGCATCCTTTTATGCTCGCAATCGCCTTTTCTCAGCGAGAAAATGTTGTTTTGAAGCCAAGCTTGTATTTAACAATTTCTGCACCAAACTCAAATAAAACTGTGTCTGCCTTCTTATTTGGGCTAAATACACTCAGAAGACACTGAAAATAAGCTTGTGGGATGTTTCCTTAAAAGACAGTAACTCCAGCATCCTTTTATGCTCACAATCGCCTTTTCTCAGCGAGAAAATGCTGTTTTGAAGCCAAGCTTGTATTTAACAATTTCTGCACTAAACTCCAATAAAATTGCGTCTGCCTTCTTATTTAGCCTAAATTCACTCAGCAGAACATATCAACAAGCTTGTGGGATGTTTCCTTGAAAGACAGTAAATGCATGTAATTCAAGCATCCTTTTATGCTCGCAGTCGCCTTTTCTCAGCGAGGAAATGTTGTTTTGAAGCAAAGCTTGTATTTAACAATTTCTGCACCAAACTCAAATAAAACTGTAACTGCCTTCTTATTTGGCCTAAATCCACTCAGGAGAAACAGAAAATAAGCTTGTGGGATGTTTCCTTAAAAGACAGTAAATGCATGTAATTCAAGCATCCTTTTATGCTCATAATCGCCTTTTCTCAGCGAGAAAATGCTGTTTTGAAGCCAAGCTTGTATTGAACAATTTCTGCACCAAACTCAAATAAAAGTGTGTCTGCCTTCTTATTTAGCCTAAATCCACTCAGGAGAGACTGAAAATAAGCTTGTGGGATGTTTCCTTAAAAGACAGTAAATGCATGTAATTCAAGCATCCTTTTATGCTCGCAATCGCCTTTTCTCAGTCAGAAAATGCTGTTTTGAAGCCAAACTTGTATTTAACAATTTCTTAACGACTCAAATAAAACTGTAACCTTTTCTTATAAGACAGTAAATGCATGTAATTCAAGCTTCCTTTTATGCTCTCAATCGCCTTTTCTCAGCGAGAAAATGCTGTTTTGAAGCAAGTTTGTATTTCACAATTTCTGCACCAAACTCAAATATAACTGTGTCTGCCTTCTTATTTGGGCTAAATACACTCAGAAGACACTGAAAATAAGCTTGTGGGATGTTTCCTTAAAAGACAGTAACTCCAGCATCCTTTTATGCTCACAATCGCCTTTTCTCAGCGAGAAAATGCTGTTTTGAAGCAAAGCTTGTATTTAACAATTTCTGCACTAAACTCAAATAAAACTGCGTCTGCCTTCTTATTTAGCCTAAAAACACTCAGGAGAGACTGAAAATAAGCTCGTGCGATGTTTCCTTATAAGACAGTAAATGCATGTAATTCAAGCTTGCTTTTATGCTCGCAATCGCCTTTTCTCAGCGAGAAAATGCTGTTTTGAAGCAAGTTTGTATTTAACAATTTCTGCACCAAACTCAAATAAAATTGCGTCTGCCTTCTTATTTAGCCTAAATTCACTCAGCAGAACATATCAACAAGCTTGTGGGATGTTTCCTTGAAAGACAGTAAATGCATGTAATTCAAGCATCCTTTTATGCTCGCAGTCGCCTTTTCTCAGCGAGGAAATGTTGTTTTGAAGCAAAGCTTGTATTTAACAATTTCTGCACCAAACTCAAATAAAACTGTAACTGCCTTCTTATTTGGCCTAAATCCACTCAGGAGAAACAGAAAATAAGCTTGTGGGATGTTTCCTTAAAAGACAGTAAATGCATGTAATTCAAGCATCCTTTTATGCTGTAATCGCCTTTTCTCAGCGAGAAAATGCTGTTTTGAAGCCAAGCTTGTATTGAACAATTTCTGCACCAAACTCAAATAAAAGTGTGTCTGCCTTCTTATTTAGCCTAAATCCACTCAGGAGAGACTGAAAATAAGCTTGTGGGATGTTTCCTTAAAAGACAGTAAATGCATGTAATTCAAGCATCCTTTTATGCTCGCAATCGCCTTTTCTCAGTCAGAAAATGCTGTTTTGAAGCCAAACTTGTATTTAACAATTTCTTAACGACTCAAATAAAACTGTAACCTTTTCTTATAAGACAGTAAATGCATGTAATTCAAGCTTCCTTTTATGCTCAATCGCCTTTTCTCAGCGAGAAAATGCTGTTTTGAAGCAAGTTTGTATTTCACAATTTCTGCACCAAACTCAAATAAAACTGTGTCTGCCTTCTTATTTGGGCTAAATACACTCAGAAGACACTGAAAATAAGCTTGTGGGATGTTTCCTTAAAAGACAGTAACTCCAGCATCCTTTTATGCTCGTAATCGCCTTTTCTCAGCAAGAAAATGCTGTTTTGAAGCAAAGCTTGTATTTAACAATTTCTGCACCAAACTCAAATAAAACTGTGTCTGCCTTTCTTATTTGGGCTAAATACACTCAGTAGAGACTGAAAATAAGCTTGTGGATGTTTCCTTAAAAGATAGTAAATGCATGTAATTCAAGCATCCTTTTATGTTGGCAATCGCCTTTTCTCAGTGAGAAAATGCTGTTTTGAAGCCAAGCTTGTATTTAACAGTTTCTGAACGACTCAAATAAAACTGTAACTGCCTTCTTATTTGGCCTAAATACACTCAGGAGAGACTAAAAATAAGCTTTGGGAGGTTTCCTTAAAAGACAGTAAAAGCATGTAATTCAAGCATCCTTTTATGCTCTTAATCGCCTTTTCTCAGTCAGAAAATGCTGTTTTGAAGCCAAACTTGTATTTACCAATTTCTTAACGACTCAAATAAAACTGTAACTGCCTTCTTATTTGGCCTAAATACACTCAGGAGAGAATGAAAATAAGCTTGTGGGATGTTTCCTTAAAAACTGTAACTCCATCATTCTTTTATGCTCGCAATCGCCTTTTCTCAGCGAGGAAATGCTGTTTTGAAACAAAGCTTGTATTTAACAATTTCTGCACTAAACTCAAATAAAACTGCGTCTGCCTTCTTATTTAGCCTAAAAACACTCAGGAGAGAGTGAAAATAAGCTTGTGGGATGTTTCCTTATAAGACAGTAAATGCATGTAATTCAAGCTTCCTTTTATGCTCGCAATCGCTTTTTCTCAGCGAGGAAATGCTGTTTTGAAGCAAAGCTTGTATTTAACAATTTCTGCACCAAACTCAAATAAAACTGTGTCTGCCTTCTTATTTAGCCTAAATTCACTCAGCAGAACATATCAACAAGCTTGTGGGATGTTTCCTTAAAAGACAGTAAATGCATGTAATTCAAGCATCCGTTAATTCTCGCAATCGCCTTTTCTCAGCGAGAAAATGCTGTTTTGAAGCATGTTTGTATTTAACAATTTCTGCACCAAACTCAAATAAAACTGTGTCTGCCTTCTTATTTGGGCTAAATACACTTAGAAGACACTGAAAATAAGCTTGTGGGATGTTTCCTTAAAAGACAGTAACTCCAGCATCCGTTTATGCTTCTTAATCGCCTTTTCTCAGCGAGAAAATGCTGTTTTGAAGCAAGTTTGTATTTAACAATTTCTGCACCAAACTCAAATAAAACTGTGTCTGCCTTCTTATTTGGGCTAAATACACTCAGAAGACACTGAAAATAAGCTTGTGGGATGTTTCCTTAAAAGACAGTAACTCCAGCATCCTTTTATGCTCACAATCGCCTTTTCTCAGCGAGAAAATGCTGTTTTGAAGCCAAGCTTGTATTTAACAATTTCTGCACTAAACTCCAATAAAATTGCGTCTGCCTTCTTATTTAGCCTAAATTCACTCAGCAGAACATATCAACAAGCTTGTGGGATGTTTCCTTAAAAGACAGTAAATGCATGTAATTCAAGCATCCTTTTATGCTCGCAGTCGCCTTTTCTCAGCGAGGAAATGTTGTTTTGAAGCAAAGCTTGTATTTAACAATTTCTGCACCAAACTCAAATAAAACTGTAACTGCCTTCTTATTTGGCCTAAATACACTCAGGAGAAACAGAAAATAAGCTTGTGGGATGTTTCCTTAAAAGACAGTAAATGCATGTAATTCAAGCATCCTTTATGCTACAATCGCCTTTTCTCAGCGAGAAAATGCTGTTTTGAAGCCAAGCTTGTATTGAACAATTTCTGCACCAAACTCAAATAAAAGTGTGTCTGCCTTCTTATTTAGCCTAAATCCACTCAGGAGAGACTGAAAATAAGCTTGTGGGATGTTTCCTTAAAAGACAGTAAATGCATGTAATTCAAGCATCCTTTTATGCTCGCAATCGCCTTTTCTCAGTGAGAAAATGCTGTTTTGAAGCCAAGCTTGTATTTAAATGTTTCTGCACGACTCAAATAAAACTGTAACTGCCTTCTTATTTGGCCTAAATACACTCAGGAGAAACTGAAAATAAGCTTGTGGGATGTTTCCTTAAAAGACAGTAAATGCATGTAATTCAAGCATCCGTTTATGCTCGCAATCGCCTTTTCTCAGCGAGAAAATGCTGTTTTGAAGCAAAGCTTGTATTGAACAATTTCTGCACCAAACTCAAATAAAAGTGTGTCTGCCTTCTTATTTAGCCTACATCCACTCAGCAGAACATATAAACAATCTTGTGGGATGTTTCCTTAAAAGACAGTAACTCCAGCATCCTTTTATGCTCGCAATCGCCTTTTCTCAGCGAGAAAATGCTGTTTTGAAGCCAAGCTTGTATTTAACAATTTCTGCACTAAACTCCAATAAAACTTCGTCTGCCTTCTTATTTAGCCTAAATTCACTCAGCAGAACATATCAACAAGCTTGTGGGATGTTTCCTTAAAAGACAGTAAATGCATGTAATTCAAGCATCCGTTAATTCTCGCAATCGCCTTTTCTCAGCGAGGAAATGCTGTTTTGAAGCAAAGCTTATATTTAACAATTTCTGCACCAAACTCAAATAAAACTGTGTCTGCCTTCTTATTTGGGCTAAATACACTCAGGAGAGACTGAAAATAAGCTTGTGGGATGTTTCCTTAAAAGATAGTAAATGCATGTAATTCAAGCATCCTTTTATGCTCGCAATCGCCTTTTCGCAGCGAGAAAATGCTGTTTTGAAGCAAAGCTTGTATTGAACAATTTCTGCACCAAACTCAAATAAAAGTGTGTCTGCCTTCTTATTTAGCCTACATCCACTCAGCAGAACATATAAACAATCTTGTGGGATGTTTCCTTAAAAGACAGTAAATGCATTTAATTCAAGCATCCTTTTATGCTCGCAATCGCCTTTTCTCAGTGAGAAAATGCTGTTTTGAAGCCAAGCTTGTATTTAAATGTTTCTGAACGACTCAAATAAAACTCTACCTGCCTTCTTATTTGGCCTAAATACACTCAGGAGAGACTAAAAATAAGCTTTTGGGAGGTTTCCCTAAAAGATAGTAAATGCATGTAATTCAAGCATCCTTTTATGCTCATAATCGCCTTTTCTCAGTCAGAAAATGCTGTTTTGAAGCCAAACTTGTATTTAACAATTTCTTAACGACTCAAATAAAACTGTAACTGCCTTCTTATTTGGCCTAAATACACTCAGGAGAGACTGAAAAAAGCTTGTGGGATGTTTCCTTAAAAACTGTAACTCCATCATTCTTTTATGCTCGCAATCGCCTTTTCTCAGCGAGGAAATGCTGTTCTGAAGCAAAGCTTGTATTTAACAATTTCTGCACTAAACTCAAATAAAACTGCGTCTGCCTTCTTATTTAGCCTAAAAACACTCAGGAGAGACTGAAAATAAGCTTGTGCGATGTTTCCTTATAAGACAGTAAATGCATGTAATTCAAGCTTCCTTTTATGCTCGCAATCGCCTTTTCTCAGCGAGAAAATGCTGTTTTGAAGCCAAGCTTGTATTTCACAATTTCTGCACCAAACTCAAATAAAACTGTGTCTGCCTTCTTATTTGGGCTAAATACACTCAGAAGACACTGAAAATAAGCTTGTGGGATGTTTCCTTAAAAGACAGTAACTCCAGCATCCTTTTATGCTCGCAATCGCCTTTTCTCAGCGAGAAAATGCTGTTTTGAAGCCAAGCTTGTATTTAACAATTTCTGCACTAAACTCCAATAAAACTGCGTCTGCCTTCTTATTTAGCCTAAATTCACTCAGCAGAACATATCAACAAGCTTGTGGGATGTTTCCTTAAAAGACAGTAAATGCATGTAATTCAAGCATCCGTTAATTCTCGCAATCGCCTTTTCTCAGCGAGGAAATGCTGTTTTGAAGCAAAGCTTGTATTTAACAATTTCTGCACCAAACTCAAATAAAAGTGTGTCTGCCTTCTTATTTAGCCTAAATACACTCAGCAGAACATATAAACAAGCTTGTGGGATGTTTCCTTAAAAGACAGTAAATGCATGTAATTCGAGCATCCGTTTATTCTCGCAATCGCCTTTTCTCAGCAAGAAAATGCTGTTTTGAAGCAAAGCTTGTATTTAACAATTTCTGCACCAAACTCAAATAAAACTGTGTCTGTCTTCTTATTTGGGCTAAATACACTCAGGAGAGACTGAAAATAAGCTTGTGGGATGTTTCCTTAAAAGATAGTAAATGCATGTAATTCAAGCATCCTTTTATGTCATAATCGCCTTTTCTCAGTGAGAAAATGCTGTTTTGAAGCCAAGCTTGTATTTAACAGTTTCTGAACGACTCAAATAAAACTGTAACTGCCTTCTTATTTGGCCTAAATACACTCAGGAGAGACTAAAAATAAGCTTTTGAGAGGTTTCCTTAAAAGATAGTAAATGCATGTAATTCAAGCATCCCTTTATGCTTTCATAATCGCCTTTTCTCAGCGAGAAAATGCTGTTTTGAAGCCAAGCTTGTATTTAACAATTTCTGCACTAAACTCCAATAAAACTGCGTCTGCCTTCTTATTTAGCCTAAATTCACTCAGCAGAACATATCAACAAGCTTGTGGGATGTTTCCTTAAAAGACAGTAAATGCATGTAATTCAAGCATCCTTTTATGCTCGCAGTCGCCTTTTCTCAGCGAGGAAATGTTGTTTTGAAGCAAAGCTTGTATTTAACAATTTCTGCACCAAACTCAAATAAAACTGTAACTGCCTTCTTATTTGGCCTAAATACACTCAGGAGAAACAGAAAATAAGCTTGTGGATGTTTCCTTAAAAGACAGTAAATGCATGTAATTCAAGCATCCTTTTATGCTCATAATCGCCTTTTCTCAGCGAGAAAATGCTGTTTTGAAGCCAAGCTTGTATTGAACAATTTCTGCACCAAACTCAAATAAAAGTGTGTCTGCCTTCTTATTTAGCCTAAATCCACTCAGGAGAGACTGAAAATAAGCTTGTGGGATGTTTCCTTAAAAGACAGTAAATGCATGTAATTCAAGCATCCGTTTATGCTGTAATCGCCTTTTCTCAGCGAGAAAATGCTGTTTTGAAGCAAAGCTTGTATTGAACAATTTCTGCACCAAACTCAAATAAAAGTGTGTCTGCCTTCTTATTTAGCCTACATCCACTCAGCAGAACATATAAACAATCTTGTGGGATGTTTCCTTAAAAGACAGTAAATGCATTTAATTCAAGCATCCTTTTATGCTCGCAATCGCCTTTTCTCAGCGAGAAAATTTTGTTTTGAAGCCAAGCTTGTATTTAAATGTTTCTGAACGACTCAAATAAAACTCTAACTGCCTTCTTATTTGGCCTAAATACACTCAGGAGAAACTAAAAATAAGCTTTTGGGAGGTTTCCTTAAAAGATAGTAAATGCATGTAATTCAAGCATCCTTTTATGCTCGCAATCGCCTTTTCTCAGTCAGAAAATGCTGTTTTGAAGCCAAACTTGTATTTAACAATTTCTTAACGACTCAAATAAAACTGTAACTGCCTTCTTATTTGGCCTAAATACACTCAGGAGAGACTGAAAATAAGCTTGTGGGATGTTTCCTTAAAAAACTGTAACTTCATCATTCTCTTATGCTCGCAATCGCCTTTTCTCAGCGAGGAAATGCTGTTCTGAAGCCAAGCTTGTATTTAACAATTTCTGCACTAAACTCAAATAAAACTGCGTCTGCCTTCTTATTTAGCCTAAAAACACTCAGGAGAGACTGAAAATAAGCTTGTGCGATGTTTCCTTAAAAGACATTAAATGCATGTAATTCGAGCATCCGTTTATTCTCGCAATCGCCTTTTCTCAGCAAGAAAATGCTGTTTTGAAGCAAAGCTTGTATTTAACAATTTCTGCACCAAACTCAAATAAAACTGTGTCTGCCTTCTTATTTGGGCTAAATACACTCAGGAGAGACTGAAAATAAGCTTGTGGGATGTTTCCTTAAAAGATAGTAAATGCATGTAATTCAAGCATCCTTTTATGCTCGCAATCGCCTTTTCTCAGTGAGAAAATGCTGTTTTGAAGCCAAGCTTGTATTGAACAATTTCTGCACCAAACTCAAATAAAAGTGTGTCTGCCTTCTTATTTAGCCTAAATCCACTCAGGAGAGACTGAAAATAAGCTTGTGGGATGTTTCCTTAAAAAACTGTAACTTCATCATTCTCTTATGCTCGCAATCGCCTTTTCTCAGCGAGGAAATGCTGTTCTGAAGCCAAGCTTGTATTTAACAATTTCTGCACTAAACTCAAATAAAACTGCGTCTGCCTTCTTATTTAGCCTAAAAACACTCAGGAGAGACTGAAAATAAGCTTGTGCGATGTTTCCTTAAAAGACATTAAATGCATGTAATTCGAGCATCCGTTTATTCTCGCAATCGCCTTTTCTCAGCAAGAAAATGCTGTTTTGAAGCAAAGCTTGTATTTAACAATTTCTGCACCAAACTCAAATAAAACTGTGTCTGCCTTCTTATTTGGGCTAAATACACTCAGGAGAGACTGAAAATAAGCTTGTGGGATGTTTCCTTAAAAGATAGTAAATGCATGTAATTCAAGCATCCTTTTATGCTCATAATCGCCTTTTCTCAGTGAGAAAATGCTGTTTTGAAGCAAGTTTGTATTTAACAATTTCTGCACCAAACTCAAATAAAACTGTGTCTGCCTTCTTATTTGGGCTAAATACACTCAGAAGACACTGAAAATAAGCTTGTGGGATGTTTCCTTAAAGACAGTAACTCCAGCATCCTTTTATGCTCGCAATCGCCTTTTCTCAGCGAGGAAATGCTGTTTTGAAGCAAAGCTTGTATTTAACAATTTCTGCACTAAACTCCAATAAAACTGTGTCTGCCTTCTTATTTAGCCTAAATACACTCAGCAGAACATATAAAAAAGATTGTGGGATGTTTCCTTAAAAGACAGTAAATGCATGTAATTCAAGCATCCGTTTATGCTCGCAATCGCCTTTTCTCAGCGAGAAAATGCTGTTTTGAAGCAAAGCTTGTATTTAACAATTTCTGCACGACTCAAATAAAAATGTAACTGCCTTCTTATTTGGCCTAAATACACTCAGGAGAGACTGAAAATAAGCTTGTGGGATGTTTCCTTAAAAAACTGTAACTTCATCATTCTCTTATGCTCGCAATCGCCTTTTCTCAGCGAGGAAATGCTGTTCTGAAGCCAAGCTTGTATTTAACAATTTCTGCACTAAACTCAAATAAAACTGCGTCTGCCTTCTTATTTAGCCTAAAAACACTCAGGAGAGACTGAAAATAAGCTTGTGCGATGTTTCCTTAAAAGACATTAAATGCATGTAATTCGAGCATCCGTTTATTCTCTAATCGCCTTTTCTCAGCAAGAAAATGCTGTTTTGAAGCAAAGCTTGTATTTAACAATTTCTGCACCAAACTCAAATAAAACTGTGTCTGCCTTCTTATTTGGGCTAAATACACTCAGGAGAGACTGAAAATAAGCTTGTGGGATGTTTCCTTAAAAGATAGTAAATGCATGTAATTCAAGCATCCTTTTATGCTCATAATCGCCTTTTCTCAGTGAGAAAATGCTGTTTTGAAGCAAGTTTGTATTTAACAATTTCTGCACCAAACTCAAATAAAACTGTGTCTGCCTTCTTATTTGGGCTAAATACACTCAGAAGACACTGAAAATAAGCTTGTGGGATGTTTCCTTAAAAGACAGTAACTCCAGCATCCTTTTATGCTCGCAATCGCCTTTTCTCAGCGAGGAAATGCTGTTTTGAAGCAAAGCTTGTATTTAACAATTTCTGCACTAAACTCCAATAAAACTGTGTCTGCCTTCTTATTTAGCCTAAATACACTCAGCAGAACATATAAAAAGATTGTGGGATGTTTCCTTAAAAGACAGTAAATGCATGTAATTCAAGCATCCGTTTATGCTCATAATCGCCTTTTCTCAGCGAGAAAATGCTGTTTTGAAGCAAAGCTTGTATTTAACAATTTCTGCACGACTCAAATAAAAATGTAACTGCCTTCTTATTTGGCCTAAATACACTCAGGAGAAACTGAAAATAAGCTTGTGGGATGTTTCCTTAAAATACAGTAAATGCATGTAATTCAAGCATCCGTTTATGCTCATAATCGCCTTTTCTCAGCGAGAAAATGCTGTTTTGAAGCAAAGCTTGTATTGAACAATTTCTGCACCAAACTCAAATAAAACTGTGTCTGCCTTCTTATTTGGGCTAAATACACTCAGAAGACACTGAAAATAAGCTTGTGGGATGTTTCCTTAAAAGACAGTAACTCCAGCATCCTTTCATGCTATAATCGCCTTTTCTCAGCGAGGACATGCTGTTTTGAAGCAAAGCTTGTATTTAACAATTTCTGCACTAAACTCCAATAAAACTGCGTCTGCTTTCTTATTTAGCCTAAATACACTCAGCAGAACATATAAACAAGATTGTGGGATGTTTCCTTAAAAGACAGTAAATGCATGTAATTCAAGCATCCGTTTATGCTCAGAATCGCCTTTTCTCAGCGAGAAAATGCTGTTTTGAAGCAAAGCTTGTATTGAACAATTTCTGCACCAAACTCAAATAAAAGTGTGTCTGCCTTCTTATTTAGCCTACATCCACTCAGCAGAACATATAAACAATCTTGTGGGATGTTTCCTTAAAAGACAGTAAATGCATGTAATTCAAGCATCCTTTTATGCTTAATCGCCTTTTCTCAGCGAGAAAATGTTGTTTTGAAGCCAAGCTTGTATTTAACAATTTCTGCACCAAACTCAAATAAAACTGTGTCTGCCTTCTTATTTGGGCTAAATCCACTCAGGAGAGACTGAAAATAAGCTTGTGGGATGTTTCCTTAAAACATAGTAAATGCATGTAATTCAAGCATCCTTTTATGCTCATAATCGCCTTTTCTCAGTGAGTAATTGCTGTTTTGAAGCCAAGCTTGTATTTAAATGTTTCTGAACGACTCAAATAAAACTGTAACTGCCTTCTTATTTGGCCTAAATACACTCAGGAGAGACTAAAAATAAGCTTTTGGGAGGTTTCCTTAAAAGACAGTAAATGCATGTAATTCAAGCATCCTTTTATCCCTTGCACTGCACACTCTTGGTGTTGACTCGGGGTCCGAGGACCCGCCCGCTGCAGCGGACCTTCCCCACGTCCCCTGCGCTGCGGGGTCAGAGGGACCCGCCCGCTCCAGCGGAGCTTACCCAAGTCCCCTCCGCTGGGGGTCTGAGGGACTTTCCCGGCGTCCGCTCCGCTGGGGGTCCGAGGGACCCGACCGCTCCAGCGGACCTTACCCACGTCCCCTGCCCTGCGGGTCCGGGGACCCCGCGTCCCCTCCGCTGCGGGGTCAGAGGGACCCCCGTCGTCCCCTCCGCTGCGGGGTCCGAGGACCCCGACGTCCCCTCCGCTGGGGTCCGAGGGACCCGACCGCTGCAGCGGACCTTCCCGACGTCCCCTCCGCTGCGGGGTCAGAGGGACCCCGTCGTCCCCTCCGCTGCGGGGTCTGAGGGACCCCGACGTCCCCTCCTCTGGGGGTCCGAGGGGACCCGACCGCTGCAGCGGACCTTCCCGACGTCCCCTCCGCTGCGGGGTCAGAGGGACCCCGTCGTCAACTCCGCTGCGGGGTCTGAGGGACCCCGACGTCCCCCTCCTCTGGGGTCCGAGGGACCCGACCGCTGCAGCGGACCTTCCCGACGTCCCCTCCGCTGCGGGGTCAGAGGGACCCCGTCGTCAACTCCGCTGCGGGGTCTGAGGGACCCCGGCGTCCCCTCCGCTGGGGGTCCGAGGACCCGCCAGCTCCAGCGGACCTTCCCGGCGTCCCCTGCGCTGCGGGTCAGAGGGACCCCGCCGGCTCTAGCGGGCCTTACCGGCGTCCCCTCCGCTGCGGGGTCTGAGGGACCTTCCCGACGTCCCCTCCGCTGCGGGTCTGAGGGACCCCTGGACCTGGGCTCAGACTCTGCACGTCTGCTGTGGGGCCTCGGGGACCCCAGGATAGAGGACATTCTCGGACCCTGACTCCTCGCGGCCGGCGCGCCGTCTCCTAGGGGCCTGGCGGACCCGGGACATCGGGATGGAGGACCTTCTCGGGGCCTGACTCCGGGCCCCGGCGTCCCGTCTGCTCGGGGCCTGGCGGACCCGGGCTCGTAAACCTTCCAGGGCTCGGACTCCGCGCGCCCCGGCGCCCCGTCTCCTCGGGGCCTCGCGGACCCGGGCTCGTAAACCTTCCAGGGCTCGGACTCCGGCGCCCCGGCGTCCCGTCTCCTCGGAGCCTTGCGGACCCGGGATCGTAAACCTCCCGGGCCCTGTCTCAGAGAGTCCGGGGACGTCCCGTTCCTCACGCGAGGCCCGTGGCCTCGGGTCGGAGGGACCCGGGGGAGGGATTGAGAGTAGGGAGGGAGGGGGAGAGAGAAAGAGAGAGAGAGAGGAAGAAGGAGAGAGAGAGAGAGAGAGAGAGAGAGAGATGAGAGATGAGAGTCTGAAGCGCATGCGCGGGCCGGGGTGGGTCGAGGGGGGGTGAGAAGAGATGGGGGAGGAGGAAAGATGGGGGGGAGGACAGATGGGGTGATATGGGGAGGAGAGATGAAAGAAAGAGAGATGAAAGAAAGAGAGAGAGGACGCGCATGCGCGGGGGAAACAGCCCCCCCGGTGGACGCGCGAGGTAGAGGGTGCGCGAACAGCCCCAAAAAAACGACTTTTGGGCCAACTCCCCCGTGTCGAATACGGCGCCCTCTTGCTCTCTGGGCCTAGAGCTAAAGGCGGGTAGCGATTTAAAAACACCCCCCCCCTCCCGCTCTTTCTCTTTCTCCCAGCATTCCCCGTGTGAGAACAGGGTAGCACGAGGGTTATGCTCGCAATCGCCTTTTCTCAGTCAGAAAATGCTGTTTTGAAGCCAAACTTGTATTTACCAATTTCTTAACGACTCAAATAAAACTGTGTCTGCCTTCTTATTTGGGCTAAATACACTCAGGAGAGACTGAAAATAAGCTTGTGGGATGTTTCCTTAAAAAACTGTAACTCCATCATTCTTTTAAGCTCGCAATCGCCTTTTCTCAGCGAGGAAATGCGGTTCTGAAGCAAAGCTTGTATTTAACAATTTCTGCACTAAACTCAAATAAAACTGCGTCTGCCTTCTTATTTAGCCTAAAAACACTCAGGAGAGACTGAAAATAAGCTCGTGCGATGTTTCCTTATAAGACAGTAAATGCATGTAATTCAAGCTTGCTTTTATGCTCGCAATCGCCTTTTCTCAGCGAGAAAATGCTGTTTTGAAGCAAGTTTGTATTTAACAATTTCTGCACCAAACTCAAATAAAACTGTGTCTGCCTTCTTATTTGGGCTAAATACACTCAGAAGACACTGAAAATAAGCTTGTGGGATGTTTCCTTAAAAGACAGTAACTCCAGCATCCTTTTATGCTCACAATCGCCTTTTCTCAGCGAGAAAATGCTGTTTTGAAGCCAAGCTTGTATTTAACAATTTCTGCACTAAACTCCAATAAAATTGCGTCTGCCTTCTTATTTAGCCTAAATTCACTCAGCAGAACATATCAACAAGCTTGTGGGATGTTTCCTTGAAAGACAGTAAATGCATGTAATTCAAGCATCCTTTTATGCTCAGTCGCCTTTTCTCAGCGAGGAAATGTTGTTTTGAAGCAAAGCTTGTATTTAACAATTTCTGCACCAAACTCAAATAAAACTGTAACTGCCTTCTTATTTGGCCTAAATCCACTCAGGAGAAACAGAAAATAAGCTTGTGGGATGTTTCCTTAAAAGACAGTAAATGCATGTAATTCAAGCATCCTTTTATGCTGTAATCGCCTTTTCTCAGCGAGAAAATGCTGTTTTAAGCCAAGCTTGTATTGAACAATTTCTGCACCAAACTCAAATAAAAGTGTGTCTGCCTTCTTATTTAGCCTAAATCCACTCAGGAGAGACTGAAAATAAGCTTGTGGGATGTTTCCTTAAAAGACAGTAAATGCATGTAATTCAAGCATCCTTTTATGCTCGCAATCGCCTTTTCTCAGTCAGAAAATGCTGTTTTGAAGCCAAACTTGTATTTAACAATTTCTTAACGACTCAAATAAAACTGTAACCTTTTCTTATAAGACAGTAAATGCATGTAATTCAAGCTTCCTTTTATGCTCGCAATCGCCTTTTCTCAGCGAGAAAATGCTGTTTTGAAGCAAGTTTGTATTTCACAATTTCTGCACCAAACTCAAATAAAACTGTGTCTGCCTTCTTATTTGGGCTAAATACACTCAGAAGACACTGAAAATAAGCTTGTGGGATGTTTCCTTAAAAGACAGTAACTCCAGCATCCTTTTATGCTCGCAATCGCCTTTTCTCAGCAAGAAAATGCTGTTTTGAAGCAAAGCTTGTATTTAACAATTTCTGCACCAAACTCAAATAAAACTGTGTCTGCCTTCTTATTTGGGCTAAATACACTCAGTAGAGACTGAAAATAAGCTTGTGGGATGTTTCCTTAAAAGATAGTAAATGCATTTAATTCAAGCATCCTTTTATGCTCGCAATCGCCTTTTCTCAGTGAGAAAATGCTGTTTTGAAGCCAAGCTTGTATTTAAATGTTTCTGAACGACTCAAATAAAACTCTACCTGCCTTCTTATTTGGCCTAAATACACTCAGGAGAGACTAAAAATAAGCTTTTGGGAGGTTTCCTTAAAAGATAGTAAATGCATGTAATTCAAGCATCCTTTTATGCTCGCAATCGCCTTTTCTCAGTCAGAAAATGCTGTTTTGAAGCCAAACTTGTATTTAACAATTTCTTAACGACTCAAATAAAACTGTAACTGCCTTCTTATTTGGCCTAAATACACTCAGGAGAGACTGAAAAAAAGCTTGTGGGATGTTTCCTTAAAAAACTGTAACTCCATCATTCTTTTATGCTCGCAATCGCCTTTTCTCAGCGAGGAAATGCTGTTCTGAAGCAAAGCTTGTATTTAACAATTTCTGCACTAAACTCAAATAAAACTGCGTCTGCCTTCTTATTTAGCCTAAAAACACTCAGGAGAGACTGAAAATAAGCTTGTGCGATGTTTCCTTATAAGACAGTAAATGCATGTAATTCAAGCTTCCTTTATATTTTAATCGCCTTTTCTCAGCGAGAAAATGCTGTTTTGAAGCAAGTTTGTATTTCACAATTTCTGCACCAAACTCAAATAAAACTGTGTCTGCCTTCTTATTTGGGCTAAATACACTCAGAAGACACTGAAAATAAGCTTGTGGGATGTTTCCTTAAAAGATAGTAAATGCATGTAATTCAAGCATCCTTTTATGCTCGCAATCGCCTTTTCTCAGTGAGAAAATGCTGTTTTGAAGCCAAGCTTGTATTTAACAGTTTCTGAACGACTCAAATAAAACTGTAACTGCCTTCTTATTTGGCCTAAATACACTCAGGAGAGACTAAAATTAAGCTTTTGGGAGGTTTCCTTAAAAGATAGTAAATGCATGTAATTCAAGCATCCCTTTATGCTCGCAATCGCCTTTTCTCAGCGAGAAAATGCTGTTTTGAAGCCAAGCTTGTATTTAACAATTTCTGCACTAAACTCCAATAAAACTGCGTCTGCCTTCTTATTTAGCCTAAATTCACTCAGCAGAACATATCAACAAGCTTGTGGGATGTTTCCTTAAAAGACAGTAAATGCATGTAATTCAAGCATCCTTTTATGCTCGCAGTCGCCTTTTCTCAGCGAGGAAATTGTGAGAAACCAACTAACTGGGATCCAAACGCTGAAATCACAAGGAGACCAGAAATGAGGGAAAACAAAAATTTATTTGAATGCAACAAACCGAGAACAAAATACAAATGTACAACAGAAGGCGCTCCCGCAAAGGCAGGAAGAAAAATAAAGAGGCAAACTAGAAAAAACAAAACGCTCACTAAATTTAGGAGGATAAGAAAAGGCAAAACAAAAAACGCTCTTAACAAAGGGCAAGAGGATAAGGATGGAAAAGACCAAAAATAAAACGCTCTTAAAAAAAGGTTAGAGGTTAAACCATTAAACAAAACGAGAGCAAAAAACTCACTAAACGCAACCAAGCCAGAATAAACTAACAAACGTTTTTACTAATACTTACAAACGAGATTGACAAACGAGAGGACAATACAACTAACAAAATCAAACACGAAATTACGAGGCGATTTAACGAACTCTAGTCACAAACGAAGGCTGGTGGTCGAGGAAAGACAAAACGGGAGACAGGGTCGGAATGCAGGGAGACACACTAGCAAGGAAGAAAACAAACAAGGGTGCTTTAAAGGTGAGTAGATGATGATGATTTTCAGGTGTGATGGCTGAGGTCAAACAGAGGAGGTGAAAACAAGATGGGCTGTGGAGACTGAAGGAACCATAGGAGAACCTCAGCAGGCCAGGAGGGGAACTACAGGCACACACAGAGCACAAGGATGAAACACAAAAGGCACACAAGAAAACAAAACCCATACAAGAAATAAAACACCTAACTTCTGACAGGACCCCCTCTAGGTCGCCACCTGGCGACCTAAGCCGGCTGGCTAGGGTGAGTTCGGTGAAAGTCAGCGGCGAGGGAGGGATCCAAGATGAAGCGTGCGGGGACCCAGCTCCGTTCCTCAGGTCCATAACCCTCCCAGTTGACCAAGTACTGCAGCCCTCCCCACGGCGTCGGGACCGAAGGATGCGATTGACTGTGTGGGCTGGTGCACCATCAATGACCCGGGCGGGGGGGGAGGTTGGCGGAGGGCATGAGTGGAGAGTCCTTCACAGGCTTGACACAAGAAACATGGAATACTGGGTGGACCCGCATGGTGCTTGGCAACCTCAATTTTACCGTAACAGGGTTGACTATCCTTGTAATGGTAAACGGACCTACAAACCGTGGAGCCAGCTTCTTATTTTCTACCTTCAAGGGAAGGTCCTTAGCCGACAACCAAACTTTATCTCTGACCTTGTATGGGGAGCCGGAGATCTTCTCTTATCGGCATACTGGGCGAGTTTTATTTGTCCCTTTAATAGGAAGTTCCTTACCCGAACCCAAGTGTTGCGGCAGCGTTTAATAAACGCACTCACTGAGGGAACCGCCACCTGATCTTGTTGGGCTGGAAACAAAGGAGGTAGGTATCCATACGCTGCCTCAAAGGGTGAACAGCCTAAAGAGGATGAAGGCAAAGAGTTATGTGCATACTCCACCCAGGCGAGTTGCTTAGCCCAGGTGGAAGGGTTATGGCCACACATGCAACGCAACATGGTCTCAATCTCCTGATTGAGTCTCTCTGTCTGTCCATTAGTCTGGGGATGATACCCAGACGACAAACTCACGGAGGCTCCTAGTGCCTTGCAGAACTCCTTCCAGAATGTTGCAGTGAATTGGGGTCCCCGGTCAGATAACACATCCTCTGGAAGCCCATGCAGACGAAAAGCGTGTTGTATCATCAGCTCAGCAGTCTCTTTGGCTGATGGCAACTTGGGAAGGGGACAACATGCACCATCTTAGAAAGTCTGTCAACAATAGTAAGGATGACAGTCTTACCATTGGAAGGTGGCAATCCCGTGACGAAATCAAGCGAAATGTGTGACCAAGGTCTCGCTGGAACAGGTAGTGGACGTAGGTAGCCGGCGGGAGCATGATGGGGTACCTTGTTCTTGGCACAGATGGAGCAAGCTCCCACATAACGTCGGACATCGACTGCCATGGCTGGCCACCAGTACCTTTGAGATATGAGGCTGAGGGTCCGGGTGGCTCCAGGATGGCAGGCTATTTGAGAGGCATGCCCCCACCGCAAGACCTGCGGTCGAAGGCTAACAGGAACAAACAAATGCCCTGGAGGGCAGCCGGAAGGAACAGGCCCAGGAAACTTAAAATCTCTTACTCTTTGTTCCAGGTCCCATCGCACGGCCCCCAGGACCACCGAAGGCAAGATGGACTCCTCCCGGGAACAGCCAGTGGTAAGGTTTGTCTCCTCAAACTGGCGAGACAGAGCATCCGGTTTAGTGTTCTGAGATCCAGGACGGTACGAGAGAATGAAGTCAAACCTTGCAAAAAACAAAGACCAGCGGGCCTGTCGAGAGTTGAGACGCTTGGCAGAGCGAATATACTCCAGGTTCCTGTGGTCTGTCCAAACGAGAAATGGCCGCTCCGCCCCCTCCAACCAATGCCTCCACTCTTCCAACGCCAACTTGAGGGCAAGAAGTTCCCGGTTGCCCACGTCGTAGTTTCTCTCGGCTGCTGTCAGGCGGCGAGAGAAAAAGGCGCAGGGATGCACCTTGTTGTCCACCTCCGACCTTTGAGATAATACTGCCCCTACCCCTGTACCAGAGGCATCAACCTCCACAATGAACTGCCTCCTAGCATCAGGGAGGGTTAGGATGGGAGCGGTGGTGAACAGATCTTTAAGGTGCCCAAAAGTCCTTTCCGCCTCCTCTCCCCAAATGAAAGGGGTTTTAGTGGAGGTGAGAGCATGTAAGGGCGCCGCCACCTTACTGTAGCCCGAATGAAGCGACGGTAGAAATTGGCGAAACCGAGGAATCTTTGCAACTTCTTCCGATCGGTGGGTGTCGGCCACTCTGTCACTGCCCTCACCTTGCTGTCATCCATAGCGATCTTGCCAGGAGTGATGACTAAACCGAGAAATGTGGTCTCCACGGAGTGAAACTCACACTTCTCAGCCTTGACAAACAGTTGGTTTTCTAAAAGACGTAACAACACTGCCCTGACATGCTGCTCATGTTCCTCCGGGTTACGAGTAAATAAGGATATCATCCAGATAAACAAAAACAAACTTATTGATCATATCCCGGAGAACATCATTAACCAAGGTCTGGAAGACAGCAGGTGCATTGGTGAGCCCAAAGGGCATAACGAGATATTCATAGTGTCCTGTGGGGGTATTAAAGGCAGTTTTCCACTCATCTCCTCTCTAATGCGGACAAGGTGATATGCATTACGGAGGTCAAGTTTGGTGAATATAGTGGCATCCTGCAATAACTCAAATGCAGAGGACATAAGGGAAGAGGATATTTGTTCTTCACGGTTATGTCATTTAGACCCTGGTAATCAATACACGGTCTAAGACCCCCATCTTTCTTCCCAACAAAAAAAACCCTGCCCGGCTGGAGAGGAGGAAGGTCGGATAATCCCAGCCTTGAGAGAACTGTCTATATAATCCTGCATGGCCGCTCTCTCTGGTTGAGAGAGAGAATAAATGCGACCCCGAGGGGGCATAGTTCCCGGTAACAATTCTATAGGACAGTCGTAGGGTCTATGCGGGGGTAGGGAAGTAGCACGGGCCTTACTAAAGACATCGGCCAAGTCGTGATAACTCTTAGGAACATTGGACAAATCAATGGGTTCCTCTGATCTGGTTTTGGAAGCAGTTGTTTGGGATTTAGCAGCTCGCAAACAGTTAGCCAGACAAAATGGACTCCATCCCATGATCTTACAGGAGGGCCAACTAATGTGTGGGTTGTGGACAGAGAGCCATGGGTAGCCTAACAATAAGGGAGTACTAGCACAACTGAACACAAACAAGGAGCACAGTTCATGATGATTACCGGACAAGGTCATCTTAACTGGTTCGGTGACAAACTTAATTTGATGAGTAACACGATTATCCAATGCCTTTACCTCCAATTTAGCAGGCAACTCCTTGATCTGAAGTCCTAGTGAACGAACCAAAACTTCATCAATGAAGCTAACATCCGAACCAGAGTCAATAAAGGCCAGACACTCCTTGGAAGCCAGAGGACCAGTGAGTAAAGCTGGAACGGTGGGTCGTTGTAGGGAGTTTAGGCGGGTGGATCGGCTCATCAGCGCCTCCCTGTTGGCTGAAGAGCCTTGTCGTTTAAAGGACACAGGCGAACCCTGTGTCCAGACTCCCCATATAGAGACACAGTCCCTCGACAATTCGACGCTGTCTTTCAGCGGCCGAAAGTTTAACTCTCCCAACTTGCATAGGCTCCTCTTGACCGGAAGGGTGCTGATCAGTTGGCGGTGAACAGGTGATGTAGGATTAGCAGGAAGAATGGCGGACAACGTTCTAACAGCCGCTCAACACGACGGTCAGTCTGGCGCTCGGCTTGCGCTCCTGGAGTCGCTGATCGATAGCCACGGCCAGTTCGATTAAGCCGCGCAAGGAGGAGGGTAGGGTCCGAGCCGCCATCTCGTCCTTAATTCGACATGATAATCCTTCGTAATATTTATCAAACAGGGTCTCCTCCCGCCAATTGGCGGAGGCAGCCAAGGTGCGAAACTCCACGGTGTAATCCGTAACTGAACTACTTGACTGGGTGAGCCTAAACAGTCGAGAGGACGAAGCTCTGCGGGAGGCGGAAGGGTTAAAAACAAAAGTCAGCTCCTCGGAAAAAGCCTCATAAGACCTAACACACTCCGACCTGTTGTCCCATTCCGCCATTCCCCACTCATGCGCCTTACCCGAAAGCAGGAGATAGCATAAGCTACCCTGCTCCGCTCGGTAGGATAGGTTGACGGCTGCAGCTCAAAAAACAACGAAAGAGACGACACAAAAGTGCGACACTTATCGGGTTCGCCGGAGAAACGCTCCGGGGGCGCCATCCTGCAGTCGGGAGAGGAGGCAAAACTCGATAGAGTTAAAGCCTGCTCAAAACGGCTGCATAACGAGTCTAACCGCGAATTCTCCTCAACTCTCTGCTGAGTTTGACCGAATTGAACCTCATGGGGCTGCCACGCCCCCTGGGCTCGTTGTGATTCAGCTGGATCCATGCTGCTGGCTAGTGTGTACTGTGAGAAACCAACTAACTGGGATCCAAACGCTGAAATCACAAGGAGACCAGAAATGAGGGAAAACAAAAATTTATTTGAATGCAACAAACCGAGAACAAAATACAAATGTACAACAGAAGGCGCTCCCGCAAAGGCAGGAAGAAAAATAAAGAGGCAAACTAGAAAAAACAAAACGCTCACTAAATTTAGGAGGATAAGAAAAGGCAAAACAAAAAACGCTCTTAACAAAGGGCAAGAGGATAAGGATGGAAAAGACCAAAAATAAAACGCTCTTAAAAAAAAGGTTAGAGGTTAAACCATTAAACAAAACGAGAGAGCAAAAACTCACTAAACGCAACCAAGCCAGAATAAACTAACAAACGTTTTTACTAATACTTACAAACGAGATTGACAAACGAGAGGACAATACAACTAACAAAATCAAACACGAAATTACGAGGCGCATTTAACGAACTCTAGTCACAAACGAAGGCTGGTGGTCGAGGAAAGACAAAACGGGAGACAGGGTCGGAATGCAGGGAGACACACTAGCAAGGAAGAAAACAAACAAGGGTGCTTTAAAGGTGAGTAGATGATGATGATTTTCAGGTGTGATGGCTGAGGTCAAACAGAGGAGGTGAAAACAAGATGGGCTGTGGAGACTGAAGGAACCATAGGAGAACCTCAGCAGGCCAGGAGGGGAACTACAGGCACACACAGAGCACAAGGATGAAACACAAAAAGGCACACAAGAAAACAAAACCCATACAAGAAATAAAACACCTAACTTCTGACAGAAATGTTGTTTTGAAGCAAAGCTTGTATTTAACAATTTCTGCACCAAACTCAAATAAAACTGTAACTGCCTTCTTATTTGGCCTAAATACACTCAGGAGAAACAGAAAATAAGCTTGTGGGATGTTTCCTTAAAAGACAGTAAATGCATGTAATTCAAGCATCCTTTTATGCTCGCAATCGCCTTTTCTCAGCGAGAAAATGCTGTTTTGAAGCCAAGCTTGTATTGAACAATTTCTGCACCAAACTCAAATAAAAGTGTGTCTGCCTTCTTATTTAGCCTAAATCCACTCAGGAGAGACTGAAAATAAGCTTGTGGGATGTTTCCTTAAAAGACAGTAAATGCATGTAATTCAAGCATCCGTTTATGCCTGAATCGCCTTTTCTCAGCGAGAAAATGCTGTTTTGAAGCAAAGCTTGTATTGAACAATTTCTGCACCGAACTCAAATAAAAGTGTGTCTGCCTTCTTATTTAGCCTACATCCACTCAGCAGAACATATAAACAATCTTGTGGGATGTTTCCTTAAAAGACAGTAAATGCATTTAATTCAAGCATCCTTTTATGCTCGTAATCGCCTTTTCTCAGCGAGAAAATGTTGTTTTGAAGCCAAGCTTGTATTTAAATGTTTCTGAACGACTCAAATAAAACTCTAACTGCCTTCTTATTTGGCCTAAATACACTCAGGAGAAACTAAAAATAAGCTTTTGGGAGGTTTCCTTAAAAGATAGTAAATGCATGTAATTCAAGCATCCTTTTATGCTCATAATCGCCTTTTCTCAGTCAGAAAATGCTGTTTTGAAGCCAAACTTGTATTTAACAATTTCTTAACGACTCAAATAAAACTGTAACTGCCTTCTTATTTGGCCTAAATACACTCAGGAGAGACTGAAAATAAGCTTGTGGGATGTTTCCTTAAAAAACTGTAACTCCATCATTCTCTTATGCTCGCAATCGCCTTTTCTCAGCGAGGAAATGCTGTTCTGAAGCAAAGCTTGTATTTAACAATTTCTGCACTAAACTCAAATAAAACTGCGTCTGCCTTCTTATTTAGCCTAAAAACACTCAGGAGAGACTGAAAATAAGCTTGTGCGATGTTTCCTTAAAAGACATTAAATGCATGTAATTCGAGCATCCGTTTATTCTCGCAATCGCCTTTTCTCAGCAAGAAAATGCTGTTTTGAAGCAAAGCTTGTATTTAACAATTTCTGCACCAAACTCAAATAAAACTGTGTCTGCCTTCTTATTTGGGCTAAATACACTCAGGAGAGACTGAAAATAAGCTTGTGGGATGTTTCCTTAAAAGATAGTAAATGCATGTAATTCAAGCATCCTTTTATGCTCGCAATCGCCTTTTCTCAGTGAGAAAATGCTGTTTTGAAGCAAGTTTGTATTTAACAATTTCTGCACCAAACTCAAATAAAACTGTGTCTGCCTTCTTATTTGGGCTAAATACACTCAGAAGACACTGAAAATAAGCTTGTGGGATGTTTCCTTAAAAGACAGTAACTCCAGCATCCTTTTATGCTCGCAATCGCCTTTTCTCAGCGAGGAAATGCTGTTTTGAAGCAAAGCTTGTATTTAACAATTTCTGCACTAAACTCCAATAAAACTGTGTCTGCCTTCTTATTTAGCCTAAAAACACTCAGGAGAGACTGAAAATAAGCTTGTGCGATGTTTCCTTAAAAGACATTAAATGCATGTAATTCGAGCATCCGTTTATTCTCGCAATCGCCTTTTCTCAGCAAGAAAATGCTGTTTTGATGCAAAGCTTGTATTTAACAATTTCTGCACCAAACTCAAATAAAACTGTGTCTGCCTTCTTATTTGGGCTAAATACACTCAGGAGAGACTGAAAATAAGCTTGTGGGATGTTTCCTTAAAAGATAGTAAATGCATGTAATTCAAGCATCCTTTTATGCTCGCAATCGCATTTTCTCAGTGAGAAAATGCTGTTTTGAAGCAAGTTTGTATTTAACAATTTCTGCACCAAACTCAAATAAAACTGTGTCTGCCTTCTTATTTGGGCTAAATACACTCAGAAGACACTGAAAATAAGCTTGTGGGATGTTTCCTTAAAAGACAGTAACTCCAGCATCCTTTTATGCTCATAATCGCCTTTTCTCAGCGAGGAAATGCTGTTTTGAAGCAAAGCTTGTATTTAACAATTTCTGCACTAAACTCCAATAAAACTGTGTCTGCCTTCTTATTTAGCCTAAATACACTCAGCAGAACATATAAACAAGATTGTGGGATGTTTCCTTAAAAGACAGTAAATGCATGTAATTCAAGCATCCGTTTATGCTCATAATCGCCTTTTCTCAGCGAGAAAATGCTGTTTTGAAGCAAAGCTTGTATTTAACAATTTCTGCACGACTCAAATAAAAATGTAACTGCCTTCTTATTTGGCCTAAATACACTCAGGAGAAACTGAAAATAAGCTTGTGGGATGTTTCCTTAAAATACAGTAAATGCATGTAATTCAAGCATCCGTTTATGTTTCGCAATCGCCTTTTCTCAGCGAGAAAATGCTGTTTTGAAGCAAAGCTTGTATTGAACAATTTCTGCACCAAACTCAAATAAAACTGTGTCTGCCTTCTTATTTGGGCTAAATACACTCAGAAGACACTGAAAATAAGCTTGTGGGATGTTTCCTTAAAAGACAGTACCTCCAGCATCCTTTCATGCTCGCAATCGCCTTTTCTCAGCGAGGAAATGCTGTTTTGAAGCAAAGCTTGTATTTAACAATTTCTGCACTAAACTCCAATAAAACTGCGTCTGCTTTCTTATTTAGCCTAAATACACTCAGCAGAACATATAAACAAGATTGTGGGATGTTTCCTTAAAAGACAGTAAATGCATGTAATTCAAGCATCCGTTTATGCTCATAATCGCCTTTTCTCAGCGAGAAAATGCTGTTTTGAAGCAAAGCTTGTATTGAACAATTTCTGCACCAAACTCAAATAAAAGTGTGTCTGCCTTCTTATTTAGCCTACATCCACTCAGCAGAACATATAAACAATCTTGTGGGATGTTTCCTTAAAAGACAGTAAATGCATGTAATTCAAGCATCCTTTTATGCTCGCAATCGCCTTTTCTCAGCGAGAAAATGTTGTTTTGAAGCCAAGCTTGTATTTAACAATTTCTGCACCAAACTCAAATAAAACTGTGTCTGCCTTCTTATTTGGGCTAAATCCACTCAGGAGAGACTGAAAATAAGCTTGTGGGATGTTTCCTTAAAACATAGTAAATGCATGTAATTCAAGCATCCTTTTATGCTCGCAATCGACTTTTCTCAGTGAGTAATTGCTGTTTTGAAGCCAAGCTTGTATTTAAATGTTTCTGAACGACTCAAATAAAACTGTAACTGCCTTCTTATTTGGCCTAAATACACTCAGGAGAGACTAAAAATAAGCTTTTGGGAGGTTTCCTTAAAAGATAGTAAATGCATGTAATTCAAGCATCCTTTTATGCTCGCAATCGCCTTTTCTCAGTCAGAAAATGCTGTTTTGAAGCCAAACTTGTATTTAACAATTTCTTAACGACTCAAATAAAACTGTAACTGCCTTTTTATTTGGCCTAAATACACTCAGGAGAGACTGAAAATAAGCTTGTGGGATGTTTCCTTAAAAAACTGTAACTCCATCATTCTTTTATGCTCGCAATCGCCTTTTCTCAGCGAGGAAATGCTGTTCTGAAAGCAAAGCTTGTATTTAACAATTTCTGCACTAAACTCAAATAAAACTGCGTCTGCCTTCTTATTGAGCCTAAAAACACTCAGGAGAGACTGAAAATAAGCATGCGATGTTTCCTTATAAGACAGTAAATGCATGTAATTCAAGCTTCCTTTTATGCTTAATCGCCTTTTCTCAGCGAGAAAATGCTGTTTTGAAGCAAGTTTGTATTTCACAATTTCTGCACCAAACTCAAATAAAACTGTGTCTGCCTTCTTATTTGGGCTAAATACACTCAGAAGACAATGAAAATAAGCTTGTGGGATGTTTCCTTAAAAGACAGTAACTCCAGCATCCTTTTATGCTCGTAATCGCTTTTCTCAGCGAGAAAATGCTGTTTTGAAGCCAAGCTTGTATTTAACAATTTCTGCACTAAACTCCAATAAAACTGCGTCTGCCTTCTTATTTAACCTAAATTCACTCAGCAGAACATATCAACAAGCTTGTGGGATGTTTCCTTAAAAGACAGTAAATGCATGTAATTCAAGCATCCGTTAATTCTCGTAATCGCCTTTTCTCAGCGAGGAAATGCTGTTTTGAAGCAAAGCTTGTATTTAACAATTTCTGCACCAAACTCAAATAAAAGTGTGTCTGCCTTCTTATTTAGCCTAAATACACTCAGCAGAACATATAAACAAGCTTGTGGGATGTTTCCTTAAAAGACAGTAAATGCATGTAATTCGAGCATCCGTTTATTCTCTTAATCGCCTTTTCTCAGCAAGAAAATGCTGTTTTGAAGCAAAGCTTGTATTTAACAATTTCTGCACCAAACTCAAATAAAACTGTGTCTGCCTTCTTATTTGGGCTAAATACACTCAGGAGAGACTCAAAATAAGCTTGTGGGATGTTTCCTTAAAAGACAGTAAATGCATGTAATTCAAGCTTCCTTTTATTTCATAATCGCCTTTTCTCAGCGAGAAAATGCTGTTTTGAAGCAAGTTTGTATTTAACAATTTCTGCACCAAACTCAAATAAAACTGTGTCTGCCTTCTTATTTGGGCTAAATACACTCAGAAGACACTGAAAATAAGCTTGTGGGATGTTTCCTTAAAAGACAGTAACTCCAGCATCCTTTTATGCTCAGTAATCGCCTTTTCTCAGCGAGAAAATGCTGTTTTGAAGCCAAGCTTGTATTTAACAATTTCTGCACCAAACTCAAATAAAACTGTGTCTGCCTTCTTATTTGGGCTAAATACACTCAGAAGACACTGAAAATAAGCTTGTGGGATGTTTCCTTAAAAGACAGTAACTCCAGCATCCTTTTATGCTCATAATCGCCTTTTCTCAGCGAGGAAATGCTGTTTTGAAGCAAAGCTTGTATTTAACAATTTCTGCACTAAACTCCAATAAAACTGCGTCTGCCTTCTTATTTAGCCTAAAAACACTCAGGAGAGACTGAAAATAAACTTGTGCGATGTTTCCTTATAAGACAGTAAATGCATGTAATTCAAGCTTCCTTTTATGCTCGCAATCGACTTTTCTCAGCGAGAAAATGCTGTTTTGAAGCAAGTTTGTATTTAACAATTTCTGCACCAAACTCAAATAAAACTGTGTCTGCCTTCTTATTTGGGCTAAATACACTCAGAAGACACTGAAAATAAGCTTGTGGGATGTTTCCTTAAAAGACAGTAACTCCAGCATCCTTTTATGCTCATAATCGCCTTTTCTCAGCGAGAAAATGCTGTTTTGAAGCCAAGCTTGTATTTAACAATTTCTGCACCAAACTCAAATAAAACTGTGTCTGCCTTCTTATTTGGGCTAAATACACTCAGAAGACACTGAAAATAAGCTTGTGGGATGTTTCCTTAAAAGACAGTAACTCCAGCATCCTTTTATGCTCGCAATCGCCTTTTCTCAGCGAGGAAATGCTGTTTTGAAGCAAAGCTTGTATTTAACAATTTCTGCACTAAACTCCAATAAAACTGCGTCTGCCTTCTTATTTAGCCTAAATACACTCAGCAGAACATTTAAACAAGATTGTGGGATGTTTCCTTAAAAGACAGTAAATGCATGTAATTCAAGCATCCGTTTATGCTCTTAATCGCCTTTTCTCAGCGAGAAAATGCTGTTTTGAAGCAAAGCTTGTATTTAACAATTTCTGCACGACTCATATAAAACTGTAACTGCCTTCTTATTTGGCCTAAATACACTCAGGAGAAACTGAAAATAAGCTTGTGGGATGTTTCCTTAAAATACAGTAAATGCATGTAATTCAAGCATCCGTTTATGCTCTTAATCGCCTTTTCTCAGCGAGAAAATGCTGTTTTGAAGCAAAGCTTGTATTGAACAATTTCTGCACCAAACTCAAATAAAACTGTGTCTGCCTTCTTATTTGGGCTAAATACACTCAGAAGACACTGAAAATAAGCTTGTGGGATGTTTCCTTAAAAGACAGTAACTCCAGCATCCTTTCATGCTCGCAATCGCCTTTTCTCAGCGAGGAAATGCTGTTTTGAAGCAAAGCTTGTATTTAACAATTTCTGCACTAAACTCCAATAAAACTGCGTCTGCCTTCTTATTTAGCCTAAATACACTCAGCAGAACATATAAACAAGATTGTGGGATGTTTCCTTAAAAGACAGTAAATGCATGTAATTCAAGCATCCGTTTATGCTTTGCAATCGCCTTTTCTCAGCGAGAAAATGCTGTTTTGAAGCAAAGCTTGTATTTAACAATTTCTGCACGACTCAAATAAAACTGTAACTGCCTTCTTATTTGGCCTAAATACACTCAGGAGAGAATGAAAATAAGCTTGTGGGATGTTTCCTTAAAAGACAGTAAATGCATGTAATTCAAGCATCCGTTAATTCTCGCAATCGCCTTTTCTCAGCGAGAAAATGCTGTTTTGAAGCAAAGCTTGTTTTGAACAATTTCTGCACCAAACTCAAATAAAAGTGTGTCTGCCTTCTTATTTAGCCTACATCCACTCAGCAGAACATATAAACAATCTTGTGGGATGTTTCCTTAAAAGACAGTAAATGCATGTAATTCAAGCATCCTTTTATGCTCATAATCGCCTTTTCTCAGCGAGAAAATGTTGTTTTGAAGCCAAGCTTGTATTTAACAATTTCTGCACCAAACTCAAATAAAACTGTGTCTGCCTTCTTATTTGGGCTAAATCCACTCAGGAGAGACTGAAAATAAGCTTGTGGGATGTTTCCTTAAAAGATAGTAAATGCATGTAATTCAAGCATCCTTTTATTATGCTGCAATCGCCTTTTCTCAGTGAGAAAATGCTGTTTTGAAGCCAAGCTTGTATTTAAATGTTTCTGAACGACTCAAATAAAACTCTAACTGCCTTCTTATTTGGCCTAAATACACTCAGGAGAGACTAAAAATAAGCTTTTGGGAGGTTTCCTTAAAAGATAGTAAATGCATGTAATTCAAGCATCCTTTTATGCTCGCAATCGCCTTTTCTCAGCGAGAAAATGTTGTTTTGAAGCAAGTTTGTATTTCACAATTTCTGCACCAAACTCAAATAAAACTGTGTCTGCCTTCTTATTTGGGCTAAATACACTCAGGAGAGACTGAAAATAAGCTTGTGGGATGTTTCCTTAAAAAACTGTAACTCCATCATTCTTTTAAGCTCGCAATCGCCTTTTCTCAGCGAGGAAATGCGGTTCTGAAGCACAGCTTGTATTTAACAATTTCTGCACTAAACTCAAATAAAACTGCGTCTGCCTTCTTATTTAGCCTAAAAACACTCAGGAGAGACTGAAAATAAGCTCGTGCGATGTTTCCTTATAAGACAGTAAATGCATGTAATTCAAGCATCCTTTTATGCTCGCAATCGCCTTTTCTCAGCGAGAAAATGCTGTTTTGAAGCCAAGCTTGTATTGAACAATTTCTGCACCAAACTCAAATAAAAGTGTGTCTGCCTTCTTATTTAGCCTAAATCCACTCAGGAGAGACTGAAAATAAGCTTGTGGGATGTTTCCTTAAAAGACAGTAAATGCATGTAATTCAAGCATCCTTTTATGCTCGCAATTGCCTTTTCTCAGTCAGAAAATGCTGTTTTGAAGCCAAACTTGTATTTAACAATTTCTTAACGACTCAAATAAAACTGTAACCTTTTCTTATAAGACAGTAAATGCATGTAATTCAAGCTTCCTTTTATGCTCATAATCGCCTTTTCTCAGCGAGAAAATGCTGTTTTGAAGCAAGTTTGTATTTCACAATTTCTGCACCAAACTCAAATAAAACTGTGTCTGCCTTCTTATTTGGGCTAAATACACTCAGAAGACACTGAAAATAAGCTTGTGGGATGTTTCCTTAAAAGACAGTAACTCCAGCATCCTTTTATGCTCGCAATCGCCTTTTCTCAGCAAGAAAATGCTGTTTTGAAGCAAAGCTTGTATTTAACAATTTCTGCACCAAACTCAAATAAAACTGTGTCTGCCTTCTTATTTGGGCTAAATACACTCAGTAGAGACTGAAAATAAGCTTGTGGGATGTTTCCTTAAAAGATAGTAAATGCATGTAATTCAAGCATCCTTTTATGCTGGCAATCGCCTTTTCTCAGTGAGAAAATGCTGTTTTGAAGCCAAGCTTGTATTTAACAGTTTCTGAACGACTCAAATAAAACTGTAACTGCCTTCTTATTTGGCCTAAATACACTCAGGAGAGACTAAAAATAAGCTTTGGGAGGTTTCCTTAAAAGACAGTAAAAGCATGTAATTCAAGCATCCTTTTATGCTCGCAATCGCCTTTTCTCAGTCAGAAAATGCTGTTTTGAAGCCAAACTTGTATTTACCAATTTCTTAACGACTCAAATAAAACTGTAACTGCCTTCTTATTTGGCCTAAATACACTCAGGAGAGAATGAAAATAAGCTTGTGGGATGTTTCCTTAAAAACTGTAACTCCATCATTCTTTTATGCTCGCAATCGCCTTTTCTCAGCGAGGAAATGCTGTTTTGAAACAAAGCTTGTATTTAACAATTTCTGCACCAAACTCAAATAAAACTGCGTCTGCCTTCTTATTTAGCCTAAAAACACTCAGGAGAGAGTGAAAATAAGCTTGTGGGATGTTTCCTTATAAGACAGTAAATGCATGTAATTCAAGCTTCCTTTTATGCTCGCAATCGCTTTTTCTCAGCGAGGAAATGCTGTTTTGAAGCAAAGCTTGTATTTAACAATTTCTGCACCAAACTCAAATAAAACTGTGTCTGCCTTCTTATTTAGCCTAAATTCACTCAGCAGAACATATCAACAAGCTTGTGGGATGTTTCCTTAAAAGACAGTAAATGCATGTAATTCAAGCATCCGTTAATTCTTAATCGCCTTTTCTCAGCGAGAAAATGCTGTTTTGAAGCAAAGCTTGTTTTGAACAATTTCTGCACCAAACTCAAATAAAAGTGTGTCTGCCTTCTTATTTAGCCTACATCCACTCAGCAGAACATATAAACAATCTTGTGGGATGTTTCCTTAAAAGACAGTAAATGCATGTAATTCAAGCATCCTTTTATGCTCGCAATCGCCTTTTCTCAGCGAGAAAATGTTGTTTTGAAGCCAAGCTTGTATTTAACAATTTCTGCACCAAACTCAAATAAAACTGTGTCTGCCTTCTTATTTGGGCTAAATACACTCAGGAGAGACTGAAAATAAGCTTGTGGGATGTTTCCTTAAAAAACTGTAACTCCATCATTCTTTTAAGCTCGCAATCGCCTTTTCTCAGCGAGGAAATGCGGTTCTGAAGCAAAGCTTGTATTTAACAATTTCTGCACTAAACTCAAATAAAACTGCGTCTGCCTTCTTATTTAGCCTAAAAACACTCAGGAGAGACTGAAAATAAGCTCGTGCGATGTTTCCTTATAAGACAGTAAATGCATGTAATTCAAGCTTGCTTTTATGCTCATAATCGCCTTTTCTCAGCGAGAAAATGCTGTTTTGAAGCAAGTTTGTATTTAACAATTTCTGCACCAAACTCAAATAAAACTGTGTCTGCCTTCTTATTTGGGCTAAATACACTCAGAAGACACTGAAAATAAGCTTGTGGGATGTTTCCTTAAAAGACAGTAACTCCAGCATCCTTTTATGCTCACAATCGCCTTTTCTCAGCGAGAAAATGCTGTTTTGAAGCCAAGCTTGTATTTAACAATTTCTGCACTAAACTCCAATAAAATTGCGTCTGCCTTCTTATTTAGCCTAAATTCACTCAGCAGAACATATCAACAAGCTTGTGGGATGTTTCCTTGAAAGACAGTAAATGCATGTAATTCAAGCATCCTTTTATGCTCGCAGTCGCCTTTTCTCAGCGAGGAAATGTTGTTTTGAAGCAAAGCTTGTATTTAACAATTTCTGCACCAAACTCAAATAAAACTGTAACTGCCTTCTTATTTGGCCTAAATCCACTCAGGAGAAACAGAAAATAAGCTTGTGGGATGTTTCCTTAAAAGACAGTAAATGCATGTAATTCAAGCATCCTTTTATGCTGCAATCGCCTTTTCTCAGCGAGAAAATGCTGTTTTGAAGCCAAGCTTGTATTGAACAATTTCTGCACCAAACTCAAATAAAAGTGTGTCTGCCTTCTTATTTAGCCTAAATCCACTCAGGAGAGACTGAAAATAAGCTTGTGGGATGTTTCCTTAAAAGACAGTAAATGCATGTAATTCAAGCATCCTTTTATGCTCGCAATCGCCTTTTCTCAGTCAGAAAATGCTGTTTTGAAGCCAAACTTGTATTTAACAATTTCTTAACGACTCAAATAAAACTGTAACCTTTTCTTATAAGACAGTAAATGCATGTAATTCAAGCTTCCTTTTATGTTTCCTTAAAAGACAGTAATCGCCTTTTCTCAGCGAGAAAATGCTGTTTTGAAGCAAGTTTGTATTTCACAATTTCTGCACCAAACTCAAATAAAACTGTGTCTGCCTTCTTATTTGGGCTAAATACACTCAGAAGACACTGAAAATAAGCTTGTGGGATGTTTCCTTAAAGGACAGTAACTCCAGCATCCTTTTATGCTCGCAATCGCCTTTTCTCAGCAAGAAAATGCTGTTTTGAAGCAAAGCTTGTATTTAACAATTTCTGCACCAAACTCAAATAAAACTGTGTCTGCCTTCTTATTTGGGCTAAATACACTCAGTAGAGACTGAAAATAAGCTTGTGGGATGTTTCCTTAAAAGATAGTAAATGCATGTAATTCAAGCATCCTTTTATGCTGGCAATCGCCTTTTCTCAGTGAGAAAATGCTGTTTTGAAGCCAAGCTTGTATTTAACAGTTTCTGAACGACTCAAATAAAACTGTAACTGCCTTCTTATTTGGCCTAAATACACTCAGGAGAGACTAAAAATAAGCTTGTGGGATGTTTCCTTAAAAGACAGTAACTCCAGCATCCGTTTATGCTCGCAATCGCCTTTTCTCAGCGAGAAAATGCTGTTTTGAAGCAAGTTTGTATTTAACAATTTCTGCACCAAACTCAAATAAAACTGTGTCTGCCTTCTTATTTGGGCTAAATACACTCAGAAGACACTGAAAATAAGCTTGTGGGATGTTTCCTTAAAAGACAGTAACTCCAGCATCCTTTTATGCTCACAATCGCCTTTTCTCAGCGAGAAAATGCTGTTTTGAAGCCAAGCTTGTATTTAACAATTTCTGCACTAAACTCCAATAAAATTGCGTCTGCCTTCTTATTTAGCCTAAATTCACTCAGCAGAACATATCAACAAGCTTGTGGGATGTTTCCTTAAAAGACAGTAAATGCATGTAATTCAAGCATCCTTTTATGCTCATGAGTCGCCTTTTCTCAGCGAGGAAATGTTGTTTTGAAGCAAAGCTTGTATTTAACAATTTCTGCACCAAACTCAAATAAAACTGTAACTGCCTTCTTATTTGGCCTAAATACACTCAGGAGAAACAGAAAATAAGCTTGTGGGATGTTTCCTTAAAAGACAGTAAATGCATGTAATTCAAGCATCCTTTTATGCTCATAATCGCCTTTTCTCAGCGAGAAAATGCTGTTTTGAAGCCAAGCTTGTATTGAACAATTTCTGCACCAAACTCAAATAAAAGTGTGTCTGCCTTCTTATTTAGCCTACATCCACTCAGCAGAACATATAAACAATCTTGTGGGATGTTTCCTTAAAAGACAGTAACTCCAGCATCCTTTTATGCTCGCAATCGCCTTTTCTCAGCGAGAAAATGCTGTTTTAAGCCAAGCTTGTATTTAACAATTTCTGCACTAAACTCCAATAAAACTTCGTCTGCCTTCTTATTTAGCCTAAATTCACTCAGCAGAACATATCAACAAGCTTGTGGGATGTTTCCTTAAAAGACAGTAAATGCATGTAATTCAAGCATCCGTTAATTCTCTTAATCGCCTTTTCTCAGCGAGGAAATGCTGTTTTGAAGCAAAGCTTATATTTAACAATTTCTGCACCAAACTCAAATAAAACTGTGTCTGCCTTCTTATTTGGGCTAAATACACTCAGGAGAGACTGAAAATAAGCTTGTGGGATGTTTCCTTAAAAGATAGTAAATGCATGTAATTCAAGCATCCTTTTATGCTCGCAATCGCCTTTTCTCAGCGAGAAAATGCTGTTTTGAAGCAAAGCTTGTATTGAACAATTTCTGCACCAAACTCAAATAAAAGTGTGTCTGCCTTCTTATTTAGCCTACATCCACTCAGCAGAACATATAAACAATCTTGTGGGATGTTTCCTTAAAAGACAGTAAATGCATTTAATTCAAGCATCCTTTTATGCTCGCAATCGCCTTTTCTCAGTGAGAAAATGTTGTTTTGAAGCCAAGCTTGTATTTAACAATTTCTACACCAAACTCAAATAAAACTGTGTCTGCCTTCTTATTTGGGCTAAATCCACTCAGGAGAGACTGAAAATAAGCTTGTGGGATGTTTCCTTAAAAGATAGTAAATGCATGTAATTCAAGCATCCTTTTATGCTCGCAATCGCCTTTTCTCAGTGAGAAAATGCTGTTTTGAAGCCAAGCTTTTATTTAAATGTTTCTGAACGACTCAAATAAAACTCTACCTGCCTTCTTATTTGGCCTAAATACACTCAGGAGAGACTAAAAATAAGCTTTTGGGAGGTTTCCTGAAAAGATAGTAAATGCATGTAATTCAAGCATCCTTTTATGCTCGCAATTGCCTTTTCTCAGTAAGAAAATGCTGTTTTGAAGCCAAACTTGTATTTAACAATTTCTTAACGACTCAAATAAAACTGTAACTGCCTTCTTATTTGGCCTAAATACACTCAGGAGAGACTGAAAAAAAGCTTGTGGGATGTTTCCTTAAAAAACTGTAACTCCATCATTCTTTTATGCTCGCAATCGCCTTTTCTCAGCGAGGAAATGCTGTTCTGAAGCAAAGCTTGTATTTAACAATTTCTGCACTAAACTCAAATAAAACTGCGTCTGCCTTCTTATTTAGCCTAAAAACACTCAGGAGAGACTGAAAATAAGCTTGTGCGATGTTTCCTTATAAGACAGTAAATGCATGTAATTCAAGCTTCCTTTTATGCTCGCAATCGCCTTTTCTCAGCGAGAAAATGCTGTTTTGAAGCAAGTTTGTATTTCACAATTTCTGCACCAAACTCAAATAAAACTGTGTCTGCCTTCTTATTTGGGCTAAATACACTCAGAAGACACTGAAAATAAGCTTGTGGGATGTTTCCTTAAAAGACAGTAACTCCAGCATCCTTTTATGCTGCACTTAATCGCCTTTTCTCAGCGAGAAAATGCTGTTTTGAAGCCAAGCTTGTATTTAACAATTTCTGCACTAAACTCCAATAAAACTGCGTCTGCCTTCTTATTTAGCCTAAATTCACTCAGCAGAACATATCAACAAGCTTGTGGGATGTTTCCTTAAAAGACAGTAAATGCATGTAATTCAAGCATCCGTTAATTCTCGCAATCGCCTTTTCTCAGCGAGGAAATGCTGTTTTGAAGCAAAGCTTGTATTTAACAATTTCTGCACCAAACTCAAATAAAAGTGTGTCTGCCTTCTTATTTAGCCTAAATACACTCAGCAGAACATATAAACAAGCTTGTGGGATGTTTCCTTAAAAGACAGTAAATGCATGTAATTCGAGCATCCGTTTATTCTCGCAATCGCCTTTTCTCAGCAAGAAAATGCTGTTTTGAAGCAAAGCTTGTATTTAACAATTTCTGCACCAAACTCAAATAAAACTGTGTCTGTCTTCTTATTTGGGCTAAATACACTCAGGAGAGACTGAAAATAAGCTTGTGGGATGTTTCCTTAAAAGATAGTAAATGCATGTAATTCAAGCATCCTTTTATGCTCGCAATCGCCTTTTCTCAGTGAGAAAATGCTGTTTTGAAGCAAGTTTGTATTTAACAATTTCTGCACCAAACTCAAATAAAACTGTGTCTGCCTTCTTATTTGGGCTAAATACACTCAGAAGACACTGAAAATAAGCTTGTGGGATGTTTCCTTAAAAGACAGTAACTCCAGCATCCTTTTATGCTCGCAATCGCCTTTTCTCAGCGAGGAAATGCTGTTTTGAAGCAAAGCTTGTATTTAACAATTTCTGCACTAAACTCCAATAAAACTGTGTCTGCCTTCTTATTTAGCCTAAATACACTCAGCAGAACATATAAACAAGATTGTGGGATGTTTCCTTAAAAGACAGTAAATGCATGTAATTCAAGCATCCGTTTATGCTCAGAATCGCCTTTTCTCAGCGAGAAAATGCTGTTTTGAAGCAAAGCTTGTATTTAACAATTTCTGCACGACTCAAATAAAAATGTAACTGCCTTCTTATTTGGCCTAAATACACTCAGGAGAAACTGAAAATAAGCTTGTGGGATGTTTCCTTAAAATACAGTAAATGCATGTAATTCAAGCATCCGTTTATGCTTAATCGCCTTTTCTCAGCGAGAAAATGCTGTTTTGAAGCAAAGCTTGTATTGAACAATTTCTGCACCAAACTCAAATAAAACTGTGTCTGCCTTCTTATTTGGGCTAAATACACTCAGAAGACACTGAAAATAAGCTTGTGGGATGTTTCCTTAAAAGACAGTAACTCCAGCATCCTTTCATGCTCGCAATCGCCTTTTCTCAGCGAGAAATGCTGTTTTGAAGCAAAGCTTGTATTTAACAATTTCTGCACTAAACTCCAATAAAACTGCGTCTGCTTTCTTATTTAGCCTAAATACACTCAGCAGAACATATAAACAAGATTGTGGGATGTTTCCTTAAAAGACAGTAAATGCATGTAATTCAAGCATCCGTTTATGCTCGCAATCGCCTTTTCTCAGCGAGAAAATGCTGTTTTGAAGCAAAGCTTGTATTGAACAATTTCTGCACCAAACTCAAATAAAAGTGTGTCTGCCTTCTTATTTAGCCTACATCCACTCAGCAGAACATATAAACAATCTTGTGGGATGTTTCCTTAAAAGACAGTAAATGCATGTAATTCAAGCATCCTTTTATGCTCGCAATCGCCTTTTCTCAGCGAGAAAATGTTGTTTTGAAGCCAAGCTTGTATTTAACAATTTCTGCACCAAACTCAAATAAAACTGTAACTGCCTTCTTATTTGGCCTAAATACACTCAGGAGAAAATGAAAATAAGCTTGTGGGATGTTTCCTTAAAAGACAGTAAATGCATGTAATTCAAGCATCCGTTTATGCTCGCAATCGCCTTTTCTCAGCGAGAAAATGCTGTTTTGAAGCAAAGCTTGTATTGAACAATTTCTGCACCAAACTCAAATAAAAGTGTGTCTGCCTTCTTATTTAGCCTACATCCACTCAGCAGAACATATAAACAATCTTGTGGGATGTTTCCTTAAAAGACAGTAAATGCATGTAATTCAAGCATCCTTTTATTCTCGCAATCGCCTTTTCTCAGCGAGAAAATGTTGTTTTGAAGCCAAGCTTGTATTTAACAATTTCTGCACCAAACTCAAATAAAACTGTGTCTGCCTTTTTATTTGGGCTAAATCCACTCAGGAGAGACTGAAAATAAGCTTGTGGGATGTTTCCTTAAAAGATAGTAAATGCATGTAATTCAAGCATCCTTTTATGCTCGCAATCGCCTTTTCTCAGTGAGAAAATGCTGTTTTGAAGCCAAGCTTGTATTTAAATGTTTCTGAACGACTCAAATAAAACTCTAACTGCCTTCTTATTTGGCCTAAATACACTCAAGAGAGACTAAAAATAAGCTTTTGGGAGGTTTCCTTAAAAGATAGTAAATGCATGTAATTCAAGCATCCTTTTATGCTCGCAATCGCCTTTTCTCAGCGAGAAAATGTTGTTTTGAAGCAAAGCTTGTATTTAACAATTTCTGCACCAAACTCAAATAAAACTGTGTCTGCCTTCTTATTTGGGCTAAATACACTCAAGAGAGACTGAAAATAAGCTTGTGGGATGTTTCCTTAAAAAACTGTAACTCCATCAATCTTTTATGCTCGCAATCGCCTTTTCTCAGCGAGGAAATGCTGTTCTGAAGCAAAGCTTGTATTTAACAATTTCTGCACTAAACTCAAATAAAACTGCGTCTGCCTTCTTATTTAGCCTAAAAACACTCAGGAGAGACTGAAAATAAGCGCTTGCGATGTTTCCTTATAAGACAGTAAATGCATGTAATTCAAGCTTGCTTTTATGCTCGCAATCGCCTTTTCTCAGCGAGAAAATGCTGTTTTGAAGCAAGTTTGTATTTAACAATTTCTGCACCAAACTCAAATAAAACTGTGTCTGCCTTCTTATTTGGGCTAAATACACTCAGAAGACACTGAAAATAAGCTTGTGGAATGTTTGCTTAAAAGACAGTAACTCCAGCATCCTTTTATGCTCACAATCGCCTTTTCTCAGCGAGAAAATGCTGTTTTGAAGCCAAGCTTGTATTTAACAATTTCTGCACTAAACTCCAATAAAATTGCGTCTGCCTTCTTATTTAGCCTAAATTCACTCAGCAGAACATATCAACAAGCTTGTGGGATGTTTCCTTAAAAGACAGTAAATGCAAGTAATTCAAGCATCCTTTTATGCTCGCAGTCGCCTTTTCTCAGCGAGGAAATGTTGTTTTGAAGCAAAGCTTGTATTTAACAATTTCTGCACCAAACTCAAATAAAACTGTAACTGCCTTCTTATTTGGCCTAAATACACTCAGGAGAAACAGAAAACAAGCTTGTGGGATGTTTCCTTAAAAGACAGTAAATGCATGTAATTCAAGCATCCTTTTATGCTCGCAATCGCCTTTTCTCAGTCAGAAAATGCTGTTTTGAAGCCAAACTTGTATTTAACAATTTCTGCACGACTCAAATAAAACTGTAACTGCCTTCTTATTTGGCCTAAATACACTCAGGAGAAACTGAAAATAAGCTTGTGGGATGTTTCCTTAAAAGACAGTAAATGCATGTAATTCAAGCATCCGTTTATGCTCGCAATCGCCTTTTCTCAGCGAGAAAATGCTGTTTTGAAGCAAAGCTTGTATTGAACAATTTCTGCACCAAACTCAAATAAAAGTGTGTCTGCCTTCTTATTTAGCCTACATCCACTCAGCAGAACATATAAACAATCTTGTGGGATGTTTCCTTAAAAGACAGTAACTCCAGCATCCTTTTATGCTCGCAATCGCCTTTTCACAGCGAGAAAATGCTGTTTTGAAGCCAAGCTTGTATTTAACAATTTCTGCACTAAACTCCAATAAAACTTCGTCTGCCTTCTTATTTAGCCTAAATTCACTCAGCAGAACATATCAACAAGCTTGTGGGATGTTTCCTTAAAAGACAGTAAATGCATGTAATTCAAGCATCCGTTAATTCTCGCAATCGCCTTTTCTCAGCGAGGAAATGCTGTTTTGAAGCAAAGCTTATATTTAACAATTTCTGCACCAAACTCAAATAAAACTGTGTCTGCCTTCTTATTTGGGCTAAATACACTCAGGAGAGACTGAAAATAAGCTTGTGGGATGTTTCCTTAAAAGATAGTAAATGCATGTAATTCAAGCATCCTTTTATGCTCGCAATCGCCTTTTCTCAGCGAGAAAATGCTGTTTTGAAGCAGAGCTTGTATTGAACAATTTCTGCACCAAACTCAAATAAAAGTGTGTCTGCCTTCTTATTTAGCCTACATCCACTCAGCAGAACATATAAACAATCTTGTGGGATGTTTCCTTAAAAGACAGTAAATGCATTTAATTCAAGCATCCTTTTATGCTCGCAATCCCCTTTTCTCAGCGAGAAAATGTTGTTTTGAAGCAAAGCTTGTATTTAACAATTTCTGCACCAAACTCAAATAAAACTGTGTCTGCCTTCTCATTTGGGCTAAATCCACCCAGGAGAGACTGAAAATAAGCTTGTGGGATGTTTCCTTAACCCTTGCACTGCACACTCTTCGGGTGTTGACTCGGGGGTCCGAGGGACCCCGCCCGCTGCAGCGGACCTTCCCCACGTCCCCTGCGCTGCGGGGTCAGAGGGACCCCGCCCGCTCCAGCGGAGCTTACCCAAGTCCCCTCCGCTGGGGGGTCTGAGGGACTTTCCCAACGTCCGCTCCGCTGGGGGTCCGAGGGGACGACCGCTCCAGCGGACCTTACCCACGCCCCTGCCCCGGGGTCCGAGGGACCCCGTCGTCAACTCCGCTGCGGGTCTGAGGGACCCCCGACGTCCCCTCCGCTGCGGGGTCCGAGGGACCCCGGTCGGCCCTCCGCTCCGCGGGGTCTGAGGGACTTTCCCGACGCCCGCTCCGCTGGGGGTCCGAGGGACCCGACCGCTCCAGCGGACCTTACCCACGCCCCTGCCCTGTGGGGTCCGAGGGACCCCCCGTCGGCCCCTCCGCTGCGGGGTCCGAGGGACCCCCCGACGTCCCCTCCAGCAGACCTTCCCGACGCCCCCTGC
This sequence comes from Channa striata, assembly GCA_033026295.1. NCBI lineage: Eukaryota > Metazoa > Chordata > Actinopteri > Anabantiformes > Channidae > Channa > Channa striata. The sequence continues at coordinate 72,977 of JAUPFM010000088.1, forward strand.
GCTGCGGGGTCCGAGGGACCCCCCGACGTCCCCTCCTCTGGGGGGTCCGAGGGACCCCGACCGCTGCAGCGGACCTTCCCGACGTCCCCTCCGCTGCGGGGTCAGAGGGACCCCAGACCGTCAACTCCGCTGCGGGGTCTGAGGGACCCCCCCGACGTCCCCTCCGCTGGGGGTCCGAGGGACCCCGACCGCTGCAGCGGACCTTCCCGACGTCCCCTCCGCTGCGGAGTCAGAGGGACCCCGCCCGGCTCTAGCGGACCTTACCGACGTCCCCTCCGCTGCGGGGTCTGAGGGACCCCGCGTCCCCTCCGCTGGGGTCCGAGGGACCCGACCGCTGCAGCGGACCTTCCCGACGTCCCCTCCGCTGCGGAGTCAGAGGGACCCCGCCGGCTCTAGCGGACCTTACCGACGTCCCCTCCGCTGCGGGGTCTGAGGGACCCCCCCGACGTCCCCTCCTCTGGGGGGTCCGAGGGACCCCGACCGCTGCAGCGGACCTTCCCGACGTCCCCTCCGCTGCGGGGTCAGAGGGACCCCGCCGGCTCTAGCGGACCTTACCGACGTCCCCTCCGCTGCGGGGTCTGAGGGACCTTCCCGACGTCCCCTCCGCTGCGGGGTCTGAGGGACCCCTGGACCTGGGCTCAGACTCTGCACGTCTGCTGTGGGGCCTCGGGGACCCCAGGATAGAGGACATTCTCGGACCCTGACTCCTCGCGGCCGGGCGCGCGCGTCTCCTAGGGGCCTGGCGGACCCGGGACATCGGGATGGAGGACCTTCTCGGGGCCTGACTCGCGCCCGACGTCCCGTCTCCTCGGGGCCTCGCGGACCCGGGCTCGTAAACCTTCCAGGGCTCGGACTCCGCGCGCCCCGTCTCCTCGGGCCTCGCGGACCCGGGATCGTAAACCTCCCGGGCCCTGTCTCAGAGTCCGGGACGCCCTTCCTACGCGAGGCCCGTGGCCTCGGGTCGGAGGGACCCGGGGGAGGGATTGAGAGTAGGGAGGGAGGGGGGAGAGAGAAAGAGAGAGAGAGAGGAAGAAGGAGAGAGAGAGAGAGAGAGAGAGAGATGAGAGATGAGAGTCTGAAGCGCATGCGCGGGCCGGGTGGGTCGAGGGGGTGAGAAGAGATGGGGCGGAGGAAAGATGGGGGGGAGGACAGATGGGGTGATATGGGGGAGGAGAGATGAAAGAAAGAGAGATGAAAGAAAGAGAGAGAGGACGCGCATGCGCTGGGGAAACAGCCCCGGTGGGCGCGAGGTAGAGGGTGCGCGAACAGCCCCAAAAAAACGACTTTTGGGCCAACTCCCCGTATCGAATACGGCTCCCTTCCCCGAATACGGCTCCCTTCCCCGGGGTATCGATTTAAAACAACCCCCGGCGACACCGGCGAGCGAGCGACACCGAGCGGCGACACGGGCCAGCGGGTGGCACGTATGAGTGGTGGTATGCCCCGTGAGCCGGCGTCAGAGGACAGACACAGTGGAGTAAAACTCATGCGTGGCCGTTAATGTTTTCAAATGCAGCTCTATTGGACTTTGCTTTGGACAAATCTGCTGTGCGACCACTTTTGGTCGTGTCTTGTGAACGTCGCGTTGCAAAGCTGCTCTTCTGGCAGTTTTCGCTACATTTTACATCCGTCACGTGAATGAACACCGAGCCTTTCGCTTTCACGCGGCCCCGAGTCGCAGCTCGAGGACAGACGCAGTGGGGTAGAAACTCAGGCGCGGACGTTAAAGTTTTCAAACGCAGTTCTATTGGACTTTGCTTTGGACAAATCTGCTGTGCGACCACTTTTTGTCATGTGTTGTGAACGTGCCTTACAAAGCTGCTCGAGGCTCGCTCTCCCTACATTTTACATCCGTCGCACGGAGTGAATGAACACCGAGCCTTTCTCTCTTTCACCGCTGCCCTCGAAGTCGCTGCTCGAGGCTCGCTCTCGCTACATTTTACATCCATCACACGGAGTGAATGAACACCAACCCGCGAGCCTTTTCGATTTCACGCGACCCCGAGTCGCAGCTCGAGGACAGACGCAGTGGGGTAGAAACTCAGGCGCGGACGTTAAAGTTTTCAAACGCAGTTCTATTGGACTTTGCTTTGCACAAATCTGCTGTGCGACCACTTTTTGTCATGTGTTGTGAACGTGCCTTACAAAGCTGCTCGAGGCTCGCTCTCCCTACATTTTACATCCGTCACGTGAATGAACACCGAGCCTTTCTCGCTTTCACCGCGGCCCTCGAGTCGCAGCTCGAGGACAGACACAGTGGAGTAGAAACTCAGGCGCGGCCGTTAAAGTTTTCAAACGCAGTTCTATTGGACTTTGCTTTGCACAAATCTGCTGTGCGACCACTTTTTGTCATGTGTTGTGAACGTGCCTTACAAAGCTGCTCGAGGCTCGCTCTCCCTACATTTTACATCCGTCACGTGAATGAACACCGAGCTTTTCTCTCTTTCACCGCAGCCCTCGACTCGCTGCTCGAGGACAGACGCAGTGGAGTAGAAACTCAGACGCGGACGTTAAAGTTTTCAAACGCAGTTCTATTGGACTTTGCTTTGCACAAATCTGCTGTGCGACCACTTTTTGTCATGTGTTGTGAACGTGTCTTACAAAGCTGCTCGAGGCTCGCTCTCCCTACATTTTACATCCGTCACACGGAGTGAATGAACACCGAGCTTTTCTCTCTTTCACCGCGGCCCTCGAGTCGCTGCTCGAGGCTCGCTCTTGCTACATTTTACATCCGTCAAAAAGAGTGAATGAACACCGAGCCTTTCTCGCTTTCACCGCGGCCCTCGAGTCGCTGCACGAGGCTCGCTCTCGCTACATTTTACATCCGTCGCACGGAGTGAATGAACACCCACCCGCGAGCCTTTCTTGATTTCACCGCCGCCCCCGAGTCGCTGCTCGAGGACAGACGCAGTGGGGTTGAAACTCAGGCACGGCCGTTTTCAAACGCAGCTTTATTGGAATTTGCTTTGTACAAATCTGCTGTGCGACCACTTTTTGTCAGGTGTTGTGAACGTGGGTTACAAAGCGGCTCTTCTGGCAGTTTCTCGCTACATTTTCCATCCGTCAAACGGAGTGAATGAACACCGACCCGCGAGCCTTTCCCGATTTCACCGCGGCCCTCGAGTCGCTGCTCGAGGCTCGCTCTCCCGATGGCCGTTATTCGTCGTGCCCTCGGTCCCATCCCTCCTGGCCTCGAGAAACACGCTCACGACATCGTTCCGACGGGTTGATTCCAGCTTGCAGAAGAAGGCGCCTTTTAGGTCAGATTCCACAACGGGATCCAAGACCAGCGTCTTGGACAGCGGGTCGCCCAGCGCGTTTTCCACCAGGGTCGTGTTAACGTTGTCTCGCTCGAATAGCCTGCCGGCCTCCTCTCCGACGAAGTCGTTCTTACACGCGCCCTCCTCTCGACACGGGCTCGTCAGCCAGAACACTTCGTCGAACAGGCCCCACCCGAAGCCCTCGCACTGGATCTCCGCGGCGCTGGCCCACGACCACGGGATCACCGTGGACCTGGACAGGTGTTTGCACGCGGGCCGGACCAGGCGGGGTAAGGTCTAGCGATCTCCATCCGGACCTTCTTCGCCGGACCCTCCAGCACGCCCCGGGGGTATCCCGGTGGCGTCGCTTCCCTCGACGGTCACACGGTACCAATTCCTGCACCCTGCGAGGGACGGGTTCCTCAGGCGGTCGGCGATCATCACGCCGGGACTTATCATCGTCGGACTCTCTCCCTGCGAACGGCACACGGGTGAGACACGGAAGGGGACTCGATGTTGAATTTTTTTTGACGGTTCACACAGAGGTTGTCGAGAGGTGTCGTACCTTGATTTGAACGTCTTTCCACTCCTCTCCCCACCACAGCTCGTCCTCCGGAACCAGACCGGGCCACAGCGAGGCGCCTCCGTCTTTGTCGGAGGGACAGGCGATGGCGCAGGGCTTGCCGTGCTGACAGTGGCCGACCGTGTCGTGGACCTCTAGATGTCCACCTATTGAAGCAACCCTGAAATGAAAGATGTCTACTAGAGGCCTTATTTTCTACCTAAGTCCACAATCTGTTCTGGATTACAAAGAAGGGGACCTTGGGGGGTTTTCTCTTGGTCCCGATTTCATCATGCTCCTTGGGCACGGAGACCTAGATGAGTTGTGCTCACATCTGCAGGCCTATCATGCCTACCGGCCCTTTTCCACCATCCCAAGGGAGGAACTTGGGCTTTACGGGAAAGCTGCTCCCATTCCCTGCACCCTGAGAGATGATCACAGGTCATCGCGGCTACACGTCCTCACTTGGTGTCCCCTGGAGGGAAACAGAAGGGACGTTTGGAAGATGCGCATGGACAGTATGAAACTGCACAAACGCACCAAGGACATCACGTTAATGCGGCACACCTCTCTGCAAGAGGACGTGGAAACCTACTTCCGCAACTCAGCGGTTCACGGTGATTTCCGTCAATGGTTGGTCGACAGATCCGATCTTCAAGATAAGCCTCTCTACCCTCGTCACGCCGTTGTGTTCGTGACAGAGGGGAGATACGACCGACTGCACTGGATAGAAGCTGCTCAGCTGCTCAACACGGCGGCTTTGGCGAGCCTGCCCGAATCCTGCACTCCTCGAGTGGCTCAGATCACTTGATCCTAGAGAAGACCCTGGATTTTTCGGGCTGCCCCAGTCCAACCCCTTCGCAGGCTTCACGCAGCGTGCGTGACGGCCGCGGGCGCACACGTGAACAACACGAAGATACAAAAATGGCATCCGAGGTACTCGACCGCCCGTGTGTGAGCGAGAGGGAGCTGCTTGTGTTTGGCACAGTGACTAAAGGCACGAACGCTTTTTGTATTTGTGTGTGAACAACAATTAAAAACGTTTATGTTGACCACATGCTGACTCAGTGATTTCCACATTTCTTGGGTGGGTTGACAGTACAGAGATGGGAGACAACACAGACGAGGCGACATTTTTCCGCTATTTTAGCCCAGAATTTTTTTTTCCCCCTATCGTTTCTGTACCCATAGGTGCCCGCTGACTCGTTTCTGATGGCTCGCCGCTTTGACACGGTTCACGAGTGCCCGGCCTGTCACGTTGTGCTGCCCTTATGAATGGGTCCAGATCACTGAGATGCGCTGCGAGGAAACCGTGTTTTCTTTGCATGTGATGTACGAAATAAACTGACAAACTGTGAAAAAAACGTGAGTGTTGTGAACCGTGATTTCTGTGCCTCTGGTGATGTACTGCTCGTATCCTCGCAAACTGACGACAGAATGTTTCCAATAAACCTGCGCACTAAAAGAGGAGAAAAAAAAAAGACCCATTCCAAGCGTCATCGATCTGTTACCGTTTATTCATTTCCTCACATAGTCACGTACATTGTGCGAACACGATGATGAAGACAACGATAGACGATCACGACGACGACAACAGCATCGCCGTCTGACATTTACCGACGTCGTTACACGCGGAATGGCAACAGGCGGGTTTCCGAAAGAGCTCGATGGCACCGGCTGACTCGATGACCCGGTACGCGACTCGCTCGCCGTTCACATGAACCCGCTGGATTGCGAATAGTAAGGATTCCCACTGCCCCTGCTGCTGTAGTAGAAGCGGTTGTCCCGGGAGGAGTTTGGGGCAATGGCGATCTCGGTGGCGCCCTTGCGGCTGCCGCGCGGACCTCGTCTTGTTTCTCCTTGAGCACGGTGGACGTGAGGACCATGGTGACAACGTACATGGCGTAGATGCGATGTTGAACACGGCGATGGCGCACTCCATGTTGTGCAGCCTGTGTTCGCGTCTTGGATCAGCGGCCTGTACAGCAGCTCCATGCAGCCCGCGACGACGGACATGAACAGCTCGACGTTCATCACGATGAGACAGGCGAACACGGTGCGGGTGCTCTTGCTCGGCTCCTCGCCTCCGGAGTCGTCCATCTTGCGCTTGCTCGTGGCGGCGAAGAAGCTGAGCACTATGCTCACGACCATGGCCAGGCAGCCCAGGGTGATCAGGGCTATGCCGGCGTGAATGTACGCGTACTCGTACTCGGGCCTGCCCCGCTCGGCGCCCCGCTCGGCGCCACCGCCGTATCCCCTGGTGCCGTGCCTGCTGTCGATGAAGTACAGGATGTTGTTGGGCATGGTGAGAAAGCCCACGATCAGAGAGGTGATCACGGCTATGGCCGCGCCCAGCTTTCCCCTGAAGCGGGCCGCGCTCAGGATGGAGCCGGGCGTAGCGGACAGCTTGCTGCCGAAGAGCTCTTTGCCGGTGGAGATCAGAGAGTCGAAGCCTCCCGCGATGCCGGCCCTGCCGCGCTGCATGTCGGTCCCGCGCCGGAGACACCGACCAAAGCGGTTGTGTCTGCTGTGCGTTATGTCACACCTTAACGGTTGTCGCTCTCCTCCGCTCACGTGGTAGTATGCCGCGGAAAGGGAGGCCGCGTTGCGGCGACGAAGTTGGCCCGCTCGTGGGAGACGGGGAGTCCCGAGCGGAACATTTAATACGATGAAGCTCCGGAGCCCGGCCGTCGAGTTCCGAAACTCGAAGGCGCGCGTGTGCGCCAGGTCGGTCGCGGACCACCGCTGGTACGCCGTGCAGGGCATCACCAAGACCCTGGACTCGATCGCGGGTTCCAGGAAACGCGCGCGCGCTCACAACATGATATGCATGGATCTGTTCGCGAGGATCCTACGCGACCTGAACGACAACCCCGGCACCTCGCTCCGTTGGCTGCTCGAGTACGTGGTCAACCTGAACGCGCCCGAGTCCAAGGCCGCCGATTTCAGGGCAGCGCTACTGAGGCTGCTCAAGTATAAAGCGCTGAGCCTGAAAAGCGTCAGGCGCGCTTGGGACGCCAACCGCCTGTCGCCGAGCAAAGACGTGTTCAACGGAAAGAAGAGCGCCGACGAGGTCGGGCCCGTGTCTCGCGTGATACTGACTCAACTGCAGGCCCTGCATCTGAGCCCCATAGACCATCTGATGGTGATTCACAAAGTCAAAGAGAGCGACTACGTGGAAAGCGAGCCCGCGACGTCCGTGCTGAACATGGCCAGGACACTGGCGCGCAATTACATGCCGGAGGGACCTCGCGCCTCGCTCCGTGGTGCTCTCGTGAAAGACGGCCCGGGCGCGCAGAAGCCGAGCGTGAGAGGGATCAGGTCAGCCCGCGCGACGGCCCCGCACGTAGAGTTCTGTAAGCGCCACCTGGGCGAGATAGAGTACGCGACGATGAAACTCCACGCCGACGTGGGCATGAAAGAGAAGCTTTTCCTGGTCACCGGGGCCGAGTGGGGTCACGGAGAGAGCTCGCCCGGGTCGTCCGCCGGACTCGACGGCGACCTGGTTTCCTTTCACTTCAGGTACCTGGATTGCAGGGAGCTCGAGGAGGACCGCTCGCTACTCATCGCGCCGGACCCTCTCGCGGCAGTCGCGGGGCCGGAGGAGTTCTCGGACCTGGACCCGAGCTACTGCGACGGTGAGATCCGCAGGCCCCGGGGACTCTCCGGGCTATTCGTGTCCACCTTCGCCGAGCCGACGAGCGAGAGGCTGGCGACGTTACGCGAGGCGTGCAGAGGGTGCGGGGGCTCCGAAGCCGACACGCTGCTGGTGGAGCTGGCTAACGCCTTGGAGGAGCCGTGACAGTGTGCACGGGAGACTCGGACCTAGTCGCGGTTCTCACGGCCAGCGGGAGGGAAGGTCTGACTCTGAGACTGGACAACAGGAGCTATCGCGAGGATCGGGCGATGCACGACTCGCCCCTTCGGGAGCTGCTCGGAGCCGAACCCGAGAGAGCGCGTGGCTCGGGTCTTCCGCCCGAGACGCGAGCTCGACGGTCGCTTCCGAGCCCTGTGCGACGTGCAGCTCGGAGACGAAGGGCTGCTGCCCCGCGCTCAGGAGCTGCACGAGGACTTCGAGCGCATCCTGGAGGACCACGGGGGAGCCTCGTTCAGATCAGAGGCGGTCGACTACCTGTACCGGGGCGGCGTCAGAGGCTCCGTCTACGTGGCCTTCTTGGGTAGATTCTTTGAGTCCGACGCGGAACCTGAACTCGTTCGCGCTGGAGTTACAGAAACCTAGGGAGCGCAGCAGCGCGAACGCGGTCCGCTACGTGTTCGAAACGCTGTGCGACACCGGCGAGAAGCGACGCGAGGAGACGCCGACTCGAGCCGCCTCATCGCAGAAGAAGAAGAGAAAGCGCCGGCGCGACCCCGGCAGCGGGGCGGACGGAGCCGAGGCGATGCTCGGCGAACCGAGAAAACGGGTCACGGTCGGCATGGCGCGCATGGCTAAAGCGTACGTGAACGGAGCCGGGTCTAGGGATCAAGCGGCTGTTGACCGGCGCGGTGGCGAACCGAGATCTTTTTTCGTCGTGGTGCGCGCAGCTCGAGAGATCGTTGTGGGCGCCGCCCGACGGAACGCGAGAGGAGGCTCGAGAGCCGCCCGACTTTCACGGCATGGCCGTGGCGCTCGCCGGCTTCACTGGGATACCGCCGAAGATCCGAGACAAGCACTGGACCGGTGCGAAATGCGAATTGATGTTCAGGACTCTGAAATACGTGTGCGACCTCTGGGCGCTGAAGAAGCCTCAGATCGGCCCAGAGTACGGCTTCTCCGTGCACGATGACGGGGTGGCGCGCTTCCTCGGAGAGAGCCGGGAAGCCCTTCCTTCCCCACCCAGCCCCTGACGACTCCCCGCTGACTACCTCGGGAGAAAAAACCTTCGTACCGTTGTCTGTACAGACACGGATTTTGTGCTTGCTACTTGGTTGCAGTGCGATACCATGCAATAAAAAACACATACTGTCGTAAAACGTGTCTGTTTATTACACCGACAGAGGAACAGAGAAATGAAACCACACGCCACTCTAAAACTTATGTACGTTGGTTGCACAGATGCTTCTTTGCGCAAACGTCGTCTGGGTTCACAGAGCGTCAAAGGCGGTCCCGAGTACCTGGCTCGGGTTCACACACGAACAGGGGTACAGAGAAATAAAACCTCGGGCGATCACACACATCACTGTCTATATGGACACGGATTTTGTGCTTGCTACTTGGTTGCAGTGCGATACAATGCAATAAAAAAAAAAAAACACATACTGTCGTACAAACGTGTCTGTTTATTACACCGACAGAGGTACAGAGAAATGAAACAACGGGCGGTAACACACACCAAGCCAAAACTTATGTACGTTGGTTGCACAGCTGCTCCTTTGCGCAAACGTCGTCTGGGCTCACAGAGCGTCAAAGGCGGGCCCGAGTACCTGGCCCGGGTCCACGAAGCGTCGAAACGCGGGCCCAAAGACGTGCATATTGTACGAAGCAACGACCAAGCCTACGAAGCGCCGGGTTTCGTCGCCGACGCCGGGGCTTTCGCAGAGCGACCTCAGGAATCGACAGGCCTCGTCCGGGTTTCCCTTACCCATGGGCAGCGTGACCTCGTACGTCTCTTCGGGTAGAATTAGATCGTGTCGTATCAGCACGTCCAGCGCGGACATGATGCTCGAGGATGCGATCCGACCGTGGTTCTCGGGGTTCAGGATACACTGATGTAACACGTCCTCCTCCACGCCTTGCTCCCGTAGCACGCTTTTGACCTTCGCTGTCAGATGCATCCGCGGGGGAGGCTCTTTTCTGACTAAAAACAGACACCGGAGAGGAACGTGATTTCACGGGATTTCACTCACAACCATTGCTTTTGGAAAAGAACAACAGCGCTCGTTTACTGCTGTTACACATGTACTCACCCATCTTTCCCTGGGGGCCTCGTTCTACCAGGTCCTCGAATAGGCAGGGGTTCACAGTTTTCAGAATGACCAGAAAGCTTCTCGCGTAGTCCTCCGTCGCCAGGCACAGCGCTACCATTACGCGCATGTACCTGACCGGATTGGTCGAACCGCGCTCATAGCGAGGGGCTTCGGGCAGCATCATCCCCTCCCAGTAGTCCAGCAGGCCCTCCACGAACGTGTGTCTTTCGGCTATGTCGTGCTTGCATTTTTCCAAAAAGTCCCTGTCGTCCTTGCGGTTTCCCCAGAAGCTCGCGTCACTCATGGCGTCGGAACTGGGTTTTGGTTGCAGGCGATGGCTGCGGGTACTGGGAGATCTGCGGGCGCTACGGATTCACAGGTATCCCTCGAACGCGCCTGGGGAGTATTTATGTGTGAGAGACAGCGCGTCTCCTAAGCCTAGTGGAATCAGTGGGTTGGCCGGAGCTGCACCGCGGCAGAGAAAAGCGCCCGCCTGCTTGAACGGTCCGACCGCAGATAGAAAGGTCCGACCGCAGATAGAAAGGTCCGACCGCCCCCGGAAAGGTCCGACCGCAGATGGAAAGGTCCGACCGCAGATAGAAAGGTCCGACCGCAGCTAGAAAGGGCTCGTGTGGCTCGGACGTTAAGAGGCGCGCCATGTCGCAGCATTTCACGGCCATTCAGGTAGCCAAAGCGAAACGCAAATTGGATCGGATATTCGCGCGACCCGACCGGGTAGAGCCACGCACAGATGAGTCCTCTTCGGACCCAGAAGACGATAGCGATAATCTGTCGGCCGGCGAGACGGGGTCCGACGTGACCGATAACGCACACGATGACAGTGAACGTGCAGATAGCGGTGAAGGTGATGGAGACCAAGGAGGAGAAGAAATAGAAACAGAGGTACAAGCAGGAGTAGAAGAAGAAGGCAAAGGTGAAGGGGACAGTGAAGAAGTAGGGGACGATGAAGAAGTAGGGGATGATGAGGAAGAAGAACAAGAAGTGGGGGACGATGAAGAAGAAGTGGGGAACAATGAAGAAGAAGAAGAAGAAGTGGGGGACGATGAAGAAGAAGAAGAGGAAGTGGGGGAAGATGAAGAAGAAGAAGTAGGAGATGTTGAAAAAGAGGAAGAAGACGAGGAGGAAGAAAGTGAAGAAGAGACAGAGGGGGCAGCGAGCGTTCACGTGTACCCGGACAAGTTCCTGTCGAAAAACGGCGAAATCGAATGGTCGCCGGCACCCCTCGAAAAACCCGCTCGAGATGACGTGCCCAGATACCCCGTCGGTCCCACGGCGGAGGCGACCGCCGGCGCCCGGGACATACTGTCCTCTTTTCTGCTGTTTTTCACCGCGGAGCTACAGAAGCTCGTATTGCTGGCCACCAACCGAAAGGGCTCGAGGACGCACGGCCCGCAGAACTGGAAGCCGATGGACGAAACAGACCTGAGAGCCTACGTGGGTCTGCTGATCTTGGCGGGCGTGTACCGATCCCGAGGCGAAGCGGCCGCTAGCCTGTGGAACGCGGAGTGCGGGAGGGCGATTTTCAGGGCGACCATGTCTCTGAAAGAGTTCTACCGCCACTCGAAAATGCTGAGGTTCGATGACCGGGAGTCGAGGCGCACCGGCGAGAGGTCTTCGGACAAACTGGCTGCCATCCGAGAGGTGTGGGAGATGTGGTGCGAGCGGCTCCCTGCCCTCTACGACCCGGGTCCCGACGTGACGGTGGATGAACGCATGGTTCCCTTCAAAGGTACGGTACGTTGCACCTAGCCTCCCCTGACTGACCCGTCCGTGCATATGTCGCGCTCATCTCCACGTTCTGCTCTCAGGGCGATGCTCCTTCCGTCAGTACATGCCCAGCAAGCCGACAAAGTACGGACTCAAACTGTGGGTGGTGTGCGACGCAAAAACTAGCTACGCCTGGAGGATGCAGGCGTACACCGGCAGACCCTGTCCCTCGGGCGCGCCCGAGAAGAACCTCGCCGCGCGGGTCGTGATGGACCTGACTCGGGGGCTGGAGCATCGCCTGGTCACGTGCGACAACTTCTTCACGTCCTACGGTCTCTCGCGCACTCCACCGCAACAACCTGTCTTTGCTGGGCACCATCAGGCGCAACAAGCCCGAGCTGCCATCGGAGTTTCTGTCCGCGCGCGGACGAGAGGTGTTCTCGACGAAGTTCGCGTTCTCCGAACTGGCCACCCTGGTGTCCTACGTGCCCAGAAGGAACAGGACCGTGTTGCTCCTGAGCACCAGGCATTCGACGCCCGAGATCGACAGCCGGCGCAAGGACGGGAAGCCTCAGGTGATACTGGATTACAACCGCACAAAAGGCGGCGTGGATAACCTGGACAAGCTGCTTGCTGCTTACAGCTGCAGGAGAATGACCGAGCGCTGGCCCGTTGCTCTGTTCCACAACATCCTCGACGTGTCGGCGTACAACGCGCGACGTGATATGGAGGGAAACGCACCCGAATGGATGCCCGGAAGCGCAACGGCAGGAGGCTTTTCTTAGAGCAGCTGGGCAGAGATCTGGTCACGCCGCTCACAATGCGTAGAGAACATGCGCCTCAAGCAGAGTCGGCCCAAGCGCTGATGAGCGCGATCAGAGGAAGCCACCGCTCAGACGCCGAGGCCCCTCCGCCCTCGGACAAGAGAAAGCGATGTCAACTGTGCCCGAGACAGAGAGACGCAAAGACGCGCACCGCGTGTAGGGGTTGTCGGAAATACATATGCAGCCAGTGCACCCTGCCCTTCTGCCTCGATTGCGCGCAGATGGAAGATGTCTAATTGAACTTTACTGCAAAGACGATGTGTTTCATACACTCGTCTCGAGGCCAGCATTCGATCCAACAAGTAAAATAAGCCCCGGTTCCGAAGTCATGCCGGGGGATCAAAGTGTGTGCATTTAGTGAATGTATTTGTACAGACTTGTAATAAAATGTGCTCTGTGACAAAAGGAGTGTGCGGTCGCAGTATGTAGACGTACATTTTTTTAAAGTAAAAAAATTACGCACAAAGATGTATTGCAGAGACTCTTTAATTCAAGGAAAAAACACTCGAAGCGCTCGAAATGCATTTCGGCGGCATCTCAGTGAATTCAGTTGAGATCTAGGCTACCGCAGGCCTCTACCACAGGCACTGGGGTAAATGCGAGTCATCCGTTCAGTCAATTCCGCATTCGGACCAGGTCCTGTCCTCGCCCATGGCCATGAACGGCAGCAACTGCATGAAGATAGACGTGTGGTTCTCCACGCGTCGCGGGTCAGGGTTGGGTGCGGACATCGAGTGGAAATCCACTATCAGTGATGCGTCGTCCACGGTTTCCCGAAACAGCGGTATGCTGTCTAGGTGCACGTAAAGCAAACTGTTCTCACCGGTGCATATCTGAACTGTGTACCGGTAGGCCTTGGGCTGTACGGTTTGTATGTCACGCACCAGCTCTTTGACCGTAGCGTGAGCCTCCCCCGAGCGCACGTACTCGAACAGTCGCATCCTGCTTTCTCGAGAGTTGCTGCTGAACATGGCAGAGTGCTCCTTCGCTTTCACTAGGACCCGATCAGACAGCCGCGGCGCGTCGTCCTTTGACGGGCGAAAGCACACATGTTGAAACGAGAAAATCCTTGAGAGGGATGGAGCGGAGCACATGCCCCTGTGAGCCAGCACGTTCGGTACCCTGTCGTTCCACGTGATGTCGATGTCGCTGTAAATGATCGCGTTCCCGCCGTTCCCAGCGAGGGCACGGGCGTACGCGACCTTACCCCGAGCGAGGGCCGCGTCGCGCAACACAGCGAGCACATTGTACGCTTGCTTGATTACTCCGAGGCGCAGGTAGTCCATGAGATTCAGATCGGCGCTGTAGTTCTCCTGGTACATGACCTCGGGCAGGGCGTCTTTCAGGTCCCGCTCCAGGTTCAGCACGACGATGTTGGGTTCGCGCTCGAACTGTGACAACATCCTACGCTCTTCCTCGAGCGGAAGGTTCAGCGACGAGTACACGATCATGAGCGGGATGCGTTGCTTCTCCAGGAACCTGGCGTTGGACTTGATCTTGCTGACATAGTCCAACTTACGCCCCGTCTTGGGTAACGCGAACGTCCCGTCGAAGATACCGGAGCCGTAAATGGCCACCCAAGTGTGGAACAGCACTTTGGGTTTCAGCATTTTATACTCTCGGTCGTAATCGAAGCCCGGGAATTGGCGACGCATAAAAGCGCGCACCAACCCCAAGGTGTTCTCCGCGATCTCGGACATCGCGTACCGTCTGTGGACCCTTTTGCTCGCACGCTACCCTTTCGCGTGGGGGAGTTAATATTGACATTCGTTGCGATTTTCACCACCACGCGGTTAATGACACCCGCTCCTCTCTGAATAAGATCACAAGCGGTGGTCGCATCCGTTCGGTGAAGTAGACATCCCCATTCCCCTCAGTGAAATAAACACAAGAAACGATACAGCCAGTGAGACCCTGATGGTGTTGCACACTTTTGTTTATTCGAATCACATATGTATTTTTCGTTTGACGCAGACAGAGGAGCCCCAAAGTGTTTTACACTCAGACACAGACACTTCAACCCAAAGGCATCCTTTTTTACGACAACCCAGTGGCATTCATTTCCCTAGACTTCACTGAAAGACGATGACGATCTTGCGAGCGACCTCGGCGCCGTTGCCGCACCGTCCCCTCGAGTCCACGTCTACGGGCCCTCCGTAGCTGACCGTCAGGTAGAAGAGAGCGACGAACCCAGCGGTCATAAACCCTGATCCGTCTCCCCGTATCAACACGGACGCGTTCCCCCTAGAGATCACCAGATCTCCGGCCCTGGCCACCCCAAACTCAGTTTGCTTTTCGGGTACGATCACGCCGTTGGGCGGTCTGTACCACTCATGCTGGCGGTCCCCGAAATACCATCCTCCAATGGGGGGCACGATGCTTTGGTCCAGGCAGACAAACGTGTCTATGATCAGAGAGCCCTTGACGTGTAGATTGCGCAGACCCCCGAATCTATCGGGCTTGATCTTGGTGTAGCCCGGCCTGCTTATGCTCGTGGCAGGAGCAAAATTGACGTCTCCTTGAGGATCGATGAAGTTGGGCGCCAATATCAATACGCCCCTTTTATCTCTGTGGCTGTGCAGGTAGTCCTTCTCCGTGTAGACTGTCACACCGGCGCTGTCCTGGGTCGAGAGGTGAACACCCAGATCCTCGCCTATGTCCTGGTCGAATTGAACGGACGGACCCTTGGACACGAGGACGCGACCCTTGATGGTCACGTGATCGAGCTCCCCGAAACGGACGATGGATCCGTCTCTGGATATCACCAGGTCCGTAAAGGAGGATTCGGCGGTGTCGGCCGGCGTGCAAGCGTACGCTTCGATCTTGCGCAGGTTAGCGTGAACGGTGTTGCTCACAGACCCTTCGACCCTCAGGTTGCGGTACACGCGCGTTGTACGAACGGACGGTCCGCGTTTTGTTCTCCAACAGCATGTCCACAGACACCGAGTTGTTGTACACGACCACGTGCGGCCTCTTCGGATTGCGCTTCCTAAAAGGGACGCTTGGCCTGCGTCTGATTACCCCCGGGCCCTTAGAGGAGGATTTGGTGCGGGCCGGGGTTCTCGCGGGAAGTCTTCCTAGAACGGACGCTGGATCTGTCTCTGAATATCCCCTGGCCCTTAGAGGAGGATTTGGTGCGGTCTACGGGGTTCTTGCGGGTAGTCAGACAGCCTTCGATCATCAGGTCGTCCTCTTCAACGAGCGTTCGCCCATGTCGTTCTCAGGCCGAGGCCACGGTCAGCCGGAACACTCTGGTCGGCGGGATTGATAGCTACTGCGTTACGCGATGTCAGGTGCTTGACGGTGCTAAGTGATGGAGACGGGTCTTTCGCTAAGATATATAGACCTCGACTTCTCTAAGAGCGTCCGACCGCACTGTCCGACCGGTACTCAGAGAGTCCGACCACCCCGCAGAGCGTCCAACCCCCACCTCAGACCATCCGACCGGTAATCAGAGCGTCCGACCGCTATTCAGACCGTCCGACCGCCCCTCAGAGAGTCCGACCGCTCCGTCCGACCGCCACTATGAGCGTCCGACCGCCCCTCAGATCGTCCGACCGCTACTCAGAGCGTCCGACTGCTGCGTCCGACCGCCCCTCAGATCATCCGACCGGTACTCAGAGTGTCCGACCGCTGCGTCTGACCGGTATTCAGAGCGTCCGACCGCTATTCAGAGCATCCAACCGCCCCTCAGATTGTCCGACCGGTACTCAGAGCATCCGACCGGTACTCAGAGCGTCCGACCGCCACTCAGAGCGTCCGACCGCCCCCAGACCGTCCGACTGCACTGTCCGACCGGTACTCAGAGAGTCGCAGAAACCGCCCCACCGACGGATGCTCGGAGCGGCGGTCGGACTCTCTGAGTGCTGGTCGGACGGTGCAGTCGGACGTTACGCGCTCTGTTTGACGTCCCCTCCCTATTCCCCAGAGCTGTTATAGAGCAACTTGGATAGCCGCTTTCACACACTTTGACCAAGGTGTATCACCCCAAAGAGTACAGCGAAAGCTCCTCAAGAGCCTCGTCCGAAAGATGGCACGCGCGGCACCAGGCGCTGCAGTGGCACTGACTGTGTTTCTAGACAAGGTTTTTACAGGACTGGGCCAAACCCAAGACGTGTTATACTTCACAACTTGGACAGGGAACGGGGAGAATCTGATGCCTCACGTGAATGCTATCAAGGAACAAGCCAACTTCTTTCCCAAGAACAGACTGGTGGTGGACGCTGGGACCATGGAACACGTGAAAAATACAGGTTCTTTGGAAAACACTAAAGTTTTCATGGACCTGGATGCGGACGTGTTCGCTAAAGCCAAGGCAAGGGTGACAAAGGAGAAGGATCCCAGAGTGGCGCAAGAATTAGACCGTTTCTACGATACGCTACAAGAGATGTACAACGAGTTCAGAGGTAACAACTTTTACGCATCGGCCTCAGATATCATGCGCTACGTTTCTTTCGCGGCATACTCTGACGAAGCCGATCATTTGGTGTATCACGACGCGGACGTTCGATTCAAACCCTTGTCCCAGGACCATACCGCGGACCTGACATCTGGTGCAGCCGTGAAGATAGCCATGATAACTTCCACCAAGCGCACAGATCGGTCCTTGGAGAAGCAGCTGTCTTTCGTGGAACCGAGTTACTTCTACGAACGCAGGCCCGAGGAGTACCCGGACTACACCCAGTTCAACTCAGATTTGATCCTAATGCGGAAAGCCGCGGCTACAAAGACTGCGTTGGTTATCGGGTTGGAGCAGTTGAGGACCATCGCCGCAAGCCGAGTAGCGATGGTTGAGAGGATCGTGGGGAACGAAAAAAATAAAATGACTTTACACGAAGCGGTTCGCGCAACCCACCCCGGAGGGGCGAGATTCATAGTACCTTCTCAAACCTCTGTGTTGCTTCACAGACGACGTGCCCCCCTGTGGCCCAGGCTGAAAACACTTATGTGGGTGCCATAGGCCTGAACCCTTTGGACGTTGCAAAAGAGAGGCTGAAAACTGCTTCGCCCTCACGTAGAGATGTGGGTGCCATCAGAGGCCTCCGAACCCTTGTTTTGGACGTTGTACTGCGCTCAAAGAGATGGAAGCTGACCATCTGGATGTGCGGTGTACACTCTGGAAGGAGCTGCTGGTCGTGGGTCGTTCGAAACACGCTGTCGCTTGGTGCCGAGGTAAACGTGGACAGAGAGCCTCACGCTGTAAACCCAGAGACAGGACCGAGGCTTTCAACGAAGGCACAGCGGCTTGCGGGAGCCACAGCAAGCGCAGACGCAGGGGCGAGCTCGCGCTGCTCCTTATGCTGACGAGGAAAACTTTTCTGTCGCGCACACGACGACGGTCGGTTTTTGTTCAAAGAAAAGTGGCCCGTGACTTACGAGAGAGGACGGGTCTCTGAAGATGACGGTTGAATCCAGTGTGGGCGCGCGAATGACATCGTTCGAGTGACCGCGAGACACACCGGCGGCTTTGGTGAAGGCCTTTGTGCAGAAGCGAAGGAATACCGTAGAGCTGGCTCGCACCCAGTTGGAGGAAATCATGAGCGACCCCGAAGTGGAACTCGCCGTGAAAGCCATGATGACCGAAGCCCAGGGTCTCATCCCGGGCGATCGCGGTCGAGCCATGAAGCGCCTGGGCTCTGCGTACGCCCGCATGGCCACGAGTGGCCCTAAGTCGCAACTAGCCATCAAGGCGTGGGTCCTCGGAGCGCGAGCCCACGGAGTGTTGACCAACATCGGTGCCCTGATATACGGGGACGCCACAGTGAGGACCTTTGCCGCCTTGGATCTCAGTC
The DNA here is from genome assembly GCA_033026295.1 of Channa striata. Classification (NCBI taxonomy): domain Eukaryota; kingdom Metazoa; phylum Chordata; class Actinopteri; order Anabantiformes; family Channidae; genus Channa; species Channa striata. The sequence continues at coordinate 91,050 of JAUPFM010000088.1, forward strand.
AGACCGTGAATGGCTTCTTGGCTCACAAACTGGCTCGGTACGCAAAGACCAAGGCTCTGGCGGAGACGTTAGAGCTGTTGGCTGACAACCCCCTCATGAACTTGGCTGGCACGGCGGCTAACGTTTTCTTTTTTGCTCAGAACATCCGCAACGTTGCCGAAGGACACCACAGTCCCGCCGACTACTACTGGTTGACGATGTTTCCCGGCGGGTCTTCAGGATGAACTATTGATGCCCGTAGTGTCACCCCAGACGACGACGTCTAACTATACCACTACCCGGGTGACTGTTACAGCTAAAGGGTTTGGGATAGCCGCCCTGAAGGACAGAGAAAGCGGTCGGTACGAAACGCCCGAGGGACTGGATCTTCATTCCAGGCTGGACAATGTCAATACTGTTCGAATGGTGTTGAGTAAAGAGGTGACTGTGGTCTTCAAGGATCAGTTTTCAGGGATAGAGAGGGACATACCCGTTCACTACGGTGAAGTGTTTTTGAAAAGAGGCTACGACGGCGAAGACCTATTGATTCACGGTGTTGAAATGATGACTCCTAGTTGGTAGTATTCTGACGCGTCTATATACTTGCCGCGCTGTCTGTATTGCACTCTCACCGATAAATGTAATGGACCAAAGCGTCGTGTTGCACTCTCACCAAACCAAAGCGTTGTATTGCACTCTCACCAATAAATGTAATGGACCAAAGCGTTGTCACTGTTGTGCTCACCGTTTGTACTGCTGCCATAGTTGTCAGTTTTACTGTTCATAACCCGAACCAGGTCTTATGACAATTGCACGTTCCCATTGAACAAGTCTGGTGTGGGTAAAATACACCTGCCACTTGCGTGGTGTCTGATCACAGTAATCCCCATCCATCCATCCCCTGTTCACAAGGGAGTAAACGTCTTCTGGAGACGTAATGGGGCGCCACGTCCCTATTCTGGAGACGTAATATGGCCCTCACGCTGTGCAATTTGCCATGCGCGCGCGTCAAGCCGGGGTTTGTGTAATCACAAGGAACCCAAGATGTTGCGGCACTAAACCGTGGCAAGCAGAAGTGTAGACAATTAAGGTCCCCAAATCGCTGTGCGAGGCCCAAGGCGGGCAGCCTCTTTTCGCCGGCTGAGCTCTGTAGTGAGTGACTACCCGTGGCAGTAAGAATCGGCATCACAAACATTATGCGTCAAAGCACTTTATTGTACACAGGCAGAACAAGAGGACGATATGTGTGCGAACACTTCACCAGTAAGAAACAATCACACGCACGTCATGACACACATGACAAAGAGTACAAGAATAATATCAAAGTTTTAAAACCATCATTGTAACGCTCATATCATTAAAAGGTATAAAACCAACATGGGGTGGACACAGGCCGTTCTGCGGCAGATCATAGAAAGCAGTAGCTGAGATCGGCTCAACACCGCATGCGCTCAATAACAATAAACACTGGTGCCAATTACACAAATCTGTGGCTGGATGGAGCCCCCGGGTACGCCGACCCTCCCGCTTTGAACCACTGTTCCGTAGAGGGTTGGATCAAACGTTTCCCAGAACCGGGGAACCCCTTCTCTATTCTTGCCTTCCTACAAAACTGTCCGATATCCGATGTGGGTTCACACTGTGTGCCTGACGGAGGTTATCGCCCTTCTTCCTCAGACACAACCGGTAGCACAGCACACAGCAAGAACAGCCGGCGATCAGGGTCAGAGCGACGGCAGAGATTGCCACGTAGAACCCGTGGCGTCCCCAGAACGAGTCCTTGCTGTCTTGATACAGGTCGCGACCGCTCGCGACGCGGTCGCTTTCCTCTTTGAGAAGAGCGAGTATACTGGAGTAGTCGACCTCCTCGTCTGTCTCCATTCCCCGTTCGATGGTTTGTTCTTCCTCTTCGCTAAGAGGATGACCAGTGAGCTCAGCCAGGGCAATCAGTCCACCGTTCACGTCTTTCGCGTAGAAGTTGTTTGCCACTTTGAGGATCTGATCCACGGTCGCGATTTTGTTGTCGGGCACGCCGACGGACTTGGCCAATTTGGTGATGGTGTCTTTGTTGCTCATCACCGCCGCTTCGATAACGCTCGCAATCCCTTTGGTCTTGCCCGAAGTGGCAACTTTCTTCACGGCATCCAGCCCTTTCTTCAGCTTCTCTACCGCCGAGGCCTTCGTGTCGATCCGTAGACGCCGCCATCGTCACCTTCCCGAGCTGACTTTAGCGGATCCGGCGTGAGACCTCGCAGTTCGAGGATCTGCACTGTTCGCACAACGCCACCAGGCAATCTTTGAGAGTCTGGCTGGTTTGACATTGCGCCGTCTGAGCGTTTTCCTTTCCCGGGCATTTGTACGATACCGCCTTCTCATCCGATCCGTAGCTCTGCAGCGCGAGTCCCTCCAGGCTCGAGGTGAGGATTCTGCCGCGGTTATCCTTTTTGGAGTATCCCCTGAACAGCCTCGTGTCATCGCAACGTTGCACGCCACAGGCCTGGCACACCAGTCGCTTGTAGTCCTTGTACGTGGATACGGGTCTTACGGCAGACCCGTCCACGGTGACGGCCTTGCCGTTCAGACACTTTGCGCTGTAAGTCTTCGTGCTTGGTCTGGAGCCGGAGGCAGAGCACAAGGAGCTGAGGCATAGAATCGTGTAAAGCAGCGTTTTCTCCATGGTTGCGATTTAGGCAGGATCACCCTGATTGTCCGTAGGTGAAAAAGGCGTTCAGTGACAGCCACTGCCTCTGTACTGATCTTATATTCTCAAATCTGTGGAAAGTCCCTAACGGGACGGTCTCTGTGGCGGTCGGACGGGTACTGGGGCGGTCGGACGCTCTGAGGGTCGGTCGGATGCTCTCAATAGCGGTCGGACGGGGCGGTCGGACGTTCTGAGTGGCGGTCGGACGCTCTGAGTGGCGGTCGGACGTTGTGAGTGGCGGTCGGACGCTCTGAGTGGCGGTCGGACGTTCTGAGTGGCGGTCGGACGCTCTGAGCGGCGGTCGGACGCTCTGTGTGGCGGTCGGACGCTCTGAGCGGCGGTCGGACGCTCTGAGCGGCGGTCGGACCCGTGGACCGAAACCTAAGCAATTGGGGGTTTTCCGTTAAACTCGGTATAGATATACACCGAGTTGTCACACCGGCCTTGTGTCAGAGGTGATTTTTGAGTTTTTGAACAGTGGAATCAGCCAGCTTTCCATCCAGCGATGGTGAAGACATACATGTCTATGGTTATATCGCTGTGTATAGCCACCGGTCTGGGCTGCGTCAGGGACCACCAGGGCTGCTGCATGTGCTCGCCGGGTTACAGGATAAAGGCTGGGGGCACCTGCCAAGATCCGAAGTGCGAACCCTGCGGGTTAAACGAATATGTGGATGATTACAACACGATGACGATATGCTCGAGACAACGCTACTGCGATCCCAACAACATGCTAGCATGGCAACAACGAGAGGGGGCATAGTATAGTAGGCGAGCATGGCAACGGCGAGGGTAGGAGCGCCGTTTTTCCCTCTCCAAGTCTGCCACTTCTCCAACTCTCTCTTGGCCTCAGCGTGGGTCGCCTCGATCCTCCTGAGCACTGAAATGGGACAGAAGATGCGGTTAACTACCATCTAGCACGATGGATAAGTACGTGGCAGGTAGAAAGAAAGAAATAGGGAACGTACGTACGGTCACTCATGTTGTGGAGTTTCACGGACGTCCGCACATCCTCCATGGTTTGCACATCAGGCACTTCGACGGCGGGTCGCGAAAAATCCGGACACCAAGTGTTGTGATGCGGCAAGACGCAACAGTGACCAGCGGCCAATGTCGCGAGCAGGAACGCAATCGGGATCAGCATTCTACGAGGTTCGGCTGTGAAGACTACGTATCCTCAGGGTCAGGCACACAGCTCTTGGGCTCTGGAAACGGATCTTGCTCTGCTGGACTCTCTCCGCCTGCCCTTCTTTTAAAGATCAGGCCCCTGGGCGCATCTCACAAGGCCGGCCCGTAAAAACCATGTGGGCTGACTATTGTGCAAAACCAAGCCCCCACACACCGGTAGCATTCTGACGCTCTGAGGGTACGCCGGACGCTCCGAGCGGTGGTCGCGCGCTCTCAGTGGCGCTCCGCCGCTCCGAGGGTCGGCTAGTGGGACAACTGAGGGGTGTGAATTCTCTTTTCATGAAATTGTCCCGATGACTGTGACCACTTTTTACAGAACACAATAAAGATTTCTGACTCCATGTGGGCTTTAGGTGTCCTGAATCCAGAGACTCACACTGTGTTCGTCACTTCAAGAAAACACACAGAATGAGAAGCGGTCGGACGCTCTGAGTGGCGGTCGGATGCTCTCAGTGGCGGTCGGACGGACCGGTTGGAGGCTCCGAGTGGCGGTCGGACGCTGTCAGTGGCAGTCGGACGGACCGGTCGGAGGCTCCGAGTGGCGGTCGGACGCTCTCAGTGGCGGTCGGAGGCTCCGAGTGGCGGTCGGACGCTCTCAGTGGCGGTCGGACGGGGCGGGGCTTAAGCTCTGAGGGGCGGCCGGAATTTTTCTGGCCTTGTCGGACGCTCTCAGTAGCGTTTGGACGCTCTGAGGGAAGGTCGGACGCTCTGAGCAGCAGTCGGACGGACTAGGGGGTGGAAATGTGCTTGTGTGAAACTGTTCCGATGACTGTGACCACTTTTGACGCAACACAATAAATATTTTTGACTCCATGTGGGCTTTAGGTGTCCTGAATCAAAAGACTCACACTGTGTCCGTCACTTCACAAAAACACACAGAATGAGAAGCGGTCAGACGCTTCGAGTTGCTTTCGGAGGCTCCGAGTACAGGTCGGACGCTCTCAGTGGCGGTCGGACGGACCGGTCGGAGGCTCCGAGTGGCGGTCGGAGGCTCCGAGTGGCGGTCGGAGGCTCCGAGTGGCGGTCGGAAGCTCCGAGTGGCGGTCGGACGCTCTCAGTGGCGGTCGGAGGCTCCGAGTGGCGGTCGGACGCTCTCAGTGGCGGTCGGACGGACCGGTCGGAGGCTTCGAGTGGCGGTCGGAGGCTCCGAGTGGCGGTCGGACGCTGTCAGTGGCGGTCGGAGGCTCCGAGTGGCGGTCGGACGCTGTCAGTGGCGGTCGGACGGACCGGTCGGAGGCTCCGAGTGGCGGTCGGAGGCTCCGAGTGGCGGTCGGACGCTCTCAGTGGCGGTCGGACGGGGCGGGGCTTAAGCTCTGAGGGGCGGCCGGAAATTTTCTGGCCTTGTCGGACGCTCTCAGTAGCGTTTGGACGCTCTGAGGGAAGGTCGGACGCTCTGAGCAGCAGTCGGACGGACTAGGGGTTGGAAATGTGCTTGTGTGAAACTGTTCCGATGACTGTGACCACTTTTGACACAACACAATAAAGATTTCGGACTCCGTGCGGGCTTAGGTGTCCTGAATCCTGAGACACTTCACGAAAACACACACAGAATGAGGAGCGTTCGGACGCTCTGAGGGTACGCCGGACGCTCCGAGCGGTGGTCGCGCGCTCTCAGCGGCGCTCCGCCGCTCCGAGGGTCGGCTAATGGGACAACTGAGGGGTGTGAATTCTCTTTTCATGAAATTGTCCCGATGACTGTGACCACTTTTTACAGAACAAAATAAAGATTTCTGACTCCGTGTGGGCTTTAGGTGTCCTGAATCCAGACACTCACGCTGTGTTCGTCACTTCACGAAAACACACAGAATGAGAGGCGGTCGGACGCTCTGAGTGGCGGTCGGATGCTCTCAGTGGCGGTCGGACGGACCGGTCGGAGGCTCCGAGTGGCAGTCGGACGCTGTCAGTGGCGGTCGGACGGACCGGTCGGAGGCTCCGAGTGGCGGTCGGAGGCTCCGAGTGGCGGTCGGACGGGGCGGGGCTTCAGCTCTGAGGGGCGGCCGGAAATTTTCTGGCCTTGTCGGACGCTCTCAGTAGCGTTTGGACGCTCTGAGGGAAGGTCGGACGCTCTGAGCAGCAGTCGGACGGACTGGGGGGTGGAAATGTGCTTGTGTGAAACTGTTTTCGATGACTGTGACCACTTTTGACACAACACAATAAAGATTTTTGACTCCGTGCGGGCTTAGGTGTCCTGAATCAAAAGACTCACACTGTGTCCGTCACTTCACAAAAACACACAGAATGAGAAGCGGTCAGACGCTTCGAGTTGCTTTCGGAGGCTCCGAGTACAGGTCGGACGCTCTCAGTAGCGTTTGGACGCTCTGAGGGAAGGTCGGACGCTCTGAGCAGCAGTCGGACGGACTGGGGGGTGGAAATGTGCTTGTGTGAAACTGTTTTCGATGACTGTTACCACTTTTGACACAACACAATAAAGATTTTTGACTCCGTGCGGGCTTAGGTGTCCTGAATCAAAAGACTCACACTGTGTCCGTCACTTCACAAAAACACACAGAATGAGAAGCGGTCAGACGCTTCGAGTTGCTTTCGGAGGCTCCGAGTGGCGGTCGGACGCTCTCAGTGGCGGTCAGACGGACCGGTCGGAGGCTCCGAATGGCGGTCGGACGCTCTCAGTGGCGGTCGGACGCTCTCAGTAGCGGTCGGACGCTCTCAGTGGCGGTCGGACGCTCTCAGTAGCGGTCGGACGGGGCGGGGCTTAAGCTCTGAGGGGCGGCCGGACGTTTTCTGGTCATGTCGGACGCTCTCAGTAGCGTTTGGACGCTCTGAGGAAGGTCAGACGCTCTGCGCAGCAGTCGGACGGACAAGGGGGTGGAAATGTGCTTTCGTGAAACTGTTTTCGATGACTGTGACCACTTTTGACACAACACAATAAAGATTTTTGACTCCATGTGGGCTTTGGGTGTCCTGAATCGAAAGACTCACACTGTGTCCGTCACTTCACAAAAACACACAGATTGAGAAGCGGTCAGACGCTTGAGTTGCTTTAGGAGGCTCCAGTACAGGTCGGACGCTGTCAGTGGCGGTCGGACGGACCGGTCGGAGGAGTGGCGGTCGGACGCTCAGTGGCGGTCGGACGCTCTCAGTGGCGGTCGGACGCTCTCAGGGCGGGCTTAAGCTCGAATGACGGGCGGGGCTTAAGCTCCGAATGAGGACCATGCGCACGGACGCTCTGAGGGTATGCGGACGCCCGAGCGGTGGCTCTGAGGGGCGCTCTGAGGCGCTCAGCGGCGCTCCCCGCTCGAGGGTCGGCTAATGGGACAACTGAGGGGTGTGAATTCTCTTTTCATGAAATTGTCCCGATGACTGTGACCACTTTTACAGAACACAATAAAGATTTCTGACTCCGTGTGGGCTTTAGGTGTCCTGAATCCAGACACTCACGCTGTGTTCGTCACTTCACGAAAACACACAGAATGAGAGGCGGTCGGTCGGGCGTCGGATGCTCTCAGTGAGTGGCGGTCGGAGGCTCCAGTGGCAGTCGGACGCTGTCAGTGGCGGTCGGACGGATCGGGTCGCTCTCAGTGGCGGTCGGACGGGGGGGCTCTCAGTGGCTCGGACGGGCGGGGCTTAAGCTCTGAGGGGCGGCGGAAATTTTCTGGCCTTGTCGGACGCTCTCAGTAGCGTTTGGGCGCTCTGAGGAAGGTCGGACGCTCTGAGCAGCAGTCGGACGGACTGGGGGTGGAAATGTGCTTGTGTGAAACTGTTTTCGATGACTGTGACCACTTTTGACACAACACAATAAAGATTTTTGACTCCGTGCGGGCTTAGGTGTCCTGAATCAAAAGACTCACACTGTGTCCGTCACTTCACAAAAACACACAGAATGAGAAGCGGTCAGACGCTTCGAGTTGCTTTCGGAGGCTCCGAGTACAGGTCGGACGCTCTCAGTAGCGTTTGGACGCTCTGAGGGAAGGTCGGACGCTCTGAGCAGCAGTCGGACGGACTGGGGGTGGAAATGTGCTTGTGTGAAACTGTTTTCGATGACTGTTACCACTTTTGACACAACACAATAAAGATTTTTGACTCCGTGCGGGCTTAGGTGTCCTGAATCAAAAGACTCACAGTGTGTCCGTCACTTCACAAAAACACACAGAATGAGAAGCGGTCAGACGCTTCGAGTTGCTTTCGGAGGCTCCGAGTACAGGTCGGACGCTCTCAGTGGCGGTCGGACGGACCGGTCGGAGGCTCCGAGTGGCGGTCGGACGCTCTCAGTGGCGGTCGGACGCTCTCAGTAGCGGTCGGACGGGGCGGGGCTTAAGCTCTGAGGGGCGGCCGGACGTTTTCTGGTCATGTCGGACGCTCTCAGTAGCGTTTGGACGCTCTGAGGGAAGGTCAGACGCTCTGCGCAGCAGTCGGACGGACAAGGGGGTGGAAATGTGCTTTCGTGAAACTGTTTTCGATGACTGTGACCACTTTTGACACAACACAATAAAGATTTTTGACTCCATGTGGGCTTTGGGTGTCCTGAATCGAAAGACTCACACTGTGTCCGTCACTTCACAAAAACACACAGATTGAGAAGCGGTCAGACGCTTCGAGTTGCTTTAGGAGGCTCCGAGTACAGGTCGGACGCTGTCAGTGGCGGTCGGACGGACCGGTCGGAGGCTCCGAGTGGCGGTCGGACGCTCTCAGTGGCGGTCGGACGGGGCGGGGCTTAAGCTCTGAGGGGCGGCCGGAAATTTTCTGGCCTTGTCGGACGCTCTCAGTAGCGTTTGGACGCTCTGAGGGAAGGTCGGACGCTCTGAGCAGCAGTCGGACGGACTAGGGGGTTGGAAATGTGCTTGTGTGAAACTGTTCCGATGACTGTGACCACTTTTGACACAACACAATAAAGATTTCGGACTCCGTGCGGGCTTAGGTGTCCTGAATCCTGAGACACTTCACGAAAACACACACAGAATGAGGAGCGTTCGGACGCTCTGAGGGTATGCCGGACGCTCCGAGCGGTGGTGGCGCGCTCTCAGCGGCGCTCCGCCGCTCCGAGGGTCGGCTAATGGGACAACTGAGGGGTGTGAATTCTCTTTTCATGAAATTGTCCCGATGACTGTGACCACTTTTTACAGAACACAATAAAGATTTCTGACTCCGTGTGGGCTTTAGGTGTCCTGAATCCAGACACTCACGCTGTGTTCGTCACTTCACGAAAACACACAGAATGAGAGGCGGTCGGACGCTCTGAGTGGCGGTCGGATGCTCTCAGTGGCGGTCGGACGGACCGGTCGGAGGCTCCGAGTGGCAGTCGGACGCTGTCAGTGGCGGTCGGACGGACCGGTCGGAGGCTCCGAGTGGCGGTCGGAGGCTCCGAGTGGCTGTCGGACGGGGCGGGGCTTAAGCTCTGAGGGGCGGCCGGAAATTTTCTGGCCTTGTCGGACGCTCTCAGTAGCGTTTGGACGCTCTGAGGGAAGGTCGGACGCTCTGAGCAGCAGTCGGACGGACTGGGGGGTGGAAATGTGCTTGTGTGAAACTGTTTTCGATGACTGTGACCACTTTTGACACAACACAATAAAGATTTTTGACTCCGTGCGGGCTTAGGTGTCCTGAATCAAAAGACTCACACTGTGTCCGTCACTTCACAAAAACACACAGAATGAGAAGTGGTCAGACGCTTCGAGTTGCTTTCGGAGGCTCCGAGTACAGGTCGGACGCTCTCAGTGGCGGTCGGACGGACGGTCGGAGGCTCAGTGGCGGTCGGACGCTCTCAGTGGCGGTCGGACGCTCTCAGTAGCGGTCGGACGGGCGGGCTTAAGCTCTGAGGGGCGGCGGACGTTTTCTGGTCATGTCGGACGCTCTCAGTAGCGTTTGGGCGCTCTGAGGAAGGTCAGACGCTCTGCGCAGCAGTCGGACGGACAAGGGGGTGGAAATGTGCTTTCGTGAAACTGTTTTCGATGACTGTGACCACTTTTGACACAACACAATAAAGATTTTTGACTCCATGTGGGCTTTGGGTGTCCTGAATCGAAAGACTCACACTGTGTCCGTCACTTCACAAAAACACACAGATTGAGAAGCGGTCAGACGCTTCGAGTTGCTTTAGGAGGCTCCGAGTACAGGTCGGACGCTGTCAGTGGCGGTCGGACGGACCGGTCGGAGGCTCCGAGTGGCGGTCGGACGCTCTCAGTGGCGGTCGGACGGGGCGGGGCTTAAGCTCTGAGGGGCGGCCGGAAATTTTCTGGCCTTGTCGGACGCTCTCAGTAGCGTTTGGACGCTCTGAGGGAAGGTCGGACGCTCTGAGCAGCAGTCGGACGGACTAGGGGGTTGGAAATGTGCTTGTGTGAAACTTTTCCGATGACCATGACCACTTTTGACACAACACAATAAAGATTTCGGACTCCGTGCGGGCTTAGGTGTCCTGAATCCTGACACACAGAATGAGGAGCGTTCGGACGCTCTGAGGGTATGCCGGACGCTCCGAGCGGTGGTGGCGCGCTCTCAGCGGCGCTCCGCCGCTCCGAGGGTCGGCTAATGGGACAACTGAGGGGTGTGAATTCTCTTTTCATGAAATTGTCCCGATGACTGTGACCACTTTTTACAGAACACAATAAAGATTTCTGACTCCGTGTGGGCTTTAGGTGTCCTGAATCCAGACACTCACGCTGTGTTCGTCACTTCACGAAAACACACAGAATGAGAGGCGGTCGGACGCTCTGAGTGGCGGTCGGATGCTCTCAGTGGCGGTCGGACGGACCGGTCGGAGGCTCCGAGTGGCAGTCGGACGCTGTCAGTCAGTGGCGGTCGGGCGGACGGTCGGGCTCAGTGGCGGTCGGAGGCTCCAGTGGCGGTCGGACGCTCTCAGTGGCGGTCGGACGGGCGGGGCTTAAGCTCTGAGGGGCGGCCGGAAATTTTCTGGCCTTGTCGGACGCTCTCAGTAGCGTTTGGGACGCTCTGAGGGAAGGTCGGACGCTCTGAGCAGCAGTCGGACGGACTGGGGGTGGAAATGTGCTTGTGTGAAACTGTTTTCGATGACTGTGACCACTTTTGACACAACACAATAAAGATTTTTGACTCCGTGCGGGCTTAGGTGTCCTGAATCAAAAGACTCACACTGTGTCCGTCACTTCACAAAAACACACAGAATGAGAAGCGGTCAGGCGCGAGTTGCTTTCGGAGGCTCGAGTACAGGTCGGACGCTCTCAGTAGCGTTTGGGCGCTCTGAGGAAGGTCGGACGCTCTGAGCAGCAGTCGGACGGACTGGGGGTGGAAATGTGCTTGTGTGAAACTGTTTTCGATGACTGTTACCACTTTTGACACAACACAATAAAGATTTTTGACTCCGTGCGGGCTTAGGTGTCCTGAATCAAAAGACTCACAGTGTGTCCGTCACTTCACAAAAACACACAGAATGAGAAGCGGTCAGGACGCTTCGAGTTGCTTTCGGAGGCTCCAGTACAGGTCGGACGCTCTCAGTGGCGGTCGGACGGACGGTCGGAGGCTCAGTGGCGGTCGGGACGCTCTCAGTGGCGGTCGGACGCTCTCAGTAGCGGTCGGACGGGCGGGCTTAAGCTCTGAGGGGCGGCCGGACGTTTTCTGGTCATGTCGGACGCTCTCAGTAGCGTTTGGCGCTCTGAGGGAAGGTCAGGCGCTCTGCGCAGCAGTCGGACGGACAGGGGGTGGAAATGTGCTTTCGTGAAACTGTTTTCGATGACTGTGACCACTTTTGACACAACACAATAAAGATTTTTGACTCCATGTGGGCTTTGGGTGTCCTGAATCGAAAGACTCACACTGTGTCCGTCACTTCACAAAAACACACAGATTGAGAAGCGGTCAGACGCTTCGAGTTGCTTTAGGAGGCTCCGAGTACAGGTCGGACGCTGTCAGTGGCGGTCGGACGGACGGTCGGAGGCTCGAGTGGCGGTCGGACGCTCTCAGTGGCGGTCGGACGGGGCGGGCTTAAGCTCTGAGGGGCGGCCGGAAATTTTCTGGCCTTGTCGGACGCTCTCAGTAGCGTTTGGGCGCTCTGAGGAAGGTCGGACGCTCTGAGCAGCAGTCGGACGGACTAGGGGGTTGGAAATGTGCTTGTGTGAAACTGTTCCGATGACTGTGACCACTTTTGACACAACACAATAAAGATTTCGGACTCCGTGCGGGCTTAGGTGTCCTGAATCCTGAGACACTTCACGAAAAACACACACAGAATGAGGAGCGTTCGGACGCTCTGAGGGTATGCCGGACGCTCCAGCGGTGGTGGCGCGCTCTCAGCGGCGCTCCGCGCTCCGAGGGTCGGCTAATGGGACAACTGAGGGGTGTGAATTCTCTTTTCATGAAATTGTCCCGATGACTGTGACCACTTTTTACAGAACACAATAAAGATTTCTGACTCCGTGTGGGCTTTAGGTGTCCTGAATCCAGACACTCACGCTGTGTTCGTCACTTAAAAACACACAGAATGAGAGGCGGTCGGACGCTCTGAGTGGCGGTCGGATGCTCTCAGTGGCGGTCGGACGGACCGGTCGGAGGCTCCGAGTGGCAGTCGGACGCTGTCAGTGGCGGTCGGACGGACCGGTCGGAGGCTCCGAGTGGCGGTCGGACGCTCTCAGTGGCGGTCGGACGGGGCGGGGCTTAAGCTCTGAGGGGCGGCCGGAAATTTTCTGGCCTTGTCGGACGCTCTCAGTAGCGTTTGGATGCTCTGAGGGAAGGTCGGACGCTCTGAGCAGCAGTCGGACGGACTAGGGGGTTGGAAATGTGCTTGTGTGAAACTGTTCCGATGACTGTGACCACTTTTGACACAACACAATAAAGATTTCGGACTCCGTGCGGGCTTAGGTGTCCTGAATCCTGAGACACTTCCGCTACTTCAAAAAACACACAGAATGAGGAGCGTTCTTTCGGAGGGACGCTCTGAGGGTATGCCGGACGCTCGAGCGGTGGTGGTGGCGCTCTCAGTCGGCGCTCCCGCTCCGCCCGAGGGTCGGCTAATGGGACAACTGAGGGGTGTGAATTCTCTTTTCATGAAATTGTCCCGATGACTGTGACCACTTTTACAGAACACAATAAAGATTTCTGACTCCGTGTGGGCTTTAGGTGTCCTGAATCCAGACACTCACGCTGTGTTCGTCACTTCACAAAAAACACACAGAATGAGAGGCGGTCGGACGCTCTGAGTGGCGGTCGGATGCTCTCAGTGGCGGTCGGACGGACGGTCGGAGGCTCCAGTGGCAGTCGGACGCTGTCAGTGGCGGTCGGACGGACGGTCGGAGGCTCAGTGGCGGTCGGAGGCTCCGAGTCGGACGCTCTGAGTGGCGGTCGGACGCTCTCAGTGGCGGTCGGACGGGGCGGGGCTTAAGCTCTGAGGGGCGGCCGGAAATTTTCTGGCCTTGTCGGACGCTCTCAGTAGCGTTTGGACGCTCTGAGGGAAGGTCGGACGCTCTGAGCAGCAGTCGGACGGACTGGGGGTGGAAATGTGCTTGTGTGAAACTGTTTTCGATGACTGTGACCACTTTTGACACAACACAATAAAGATTTTTGACTCCGTGCGGGCTTAGGTGTCCTGAATCAAAAGACTCACACTGTGTCCGTCACTTCACAAAAACACACAGAATGAGAAGCGGTCAGACGCTTCGAGTTGCTTTCGGAGGCTCCGAGTACAGGTCGGACGCTCTCAGTAGCGTTTGGACGCTCTGAGGGAAGGTCGGACGCTCTGAGCAGCAGTCGGACGGACTGGGGGGTGGAAATGTGCTTGTGTGAAACTGTTTTCGATGACTGTTACCACTTTTGACACAACACAATAAAGATTTTTGACTCCGTGCGGGCTTAGGTGTCCTGAATCAAAAGACTCACAGTGTGTCCGTCACTTCACAAAAACACACAGAATGAGAAGCGGTCAGACGCTTCGAGTTGCTTTCGGAGGCTCCGAGTACAGGTCGGACGCTCTCAGTGGCGGTCGGACGGACCGGTCGGAGGCTCCGAGTGGCGGTCGGACGCTCTCAGTGGCGGTCGGACGCTCTCAGTAGCGGTCGGACGGGGCCGGGCTTAAGCTCTGAGGGGCGGCCGGACGTTTTCTGGTCATGTCGGACGCTCTCAGTAGCGTTTGGGACGCTCTGAGGAAGGTCAGACGCTCTGCGCAGCAGTCGGACGGACAAGGGGTGGAAATGTGCTTTCGTGAAACTGTTTTCGATGACTGTGACCACTTTTGACACAACACAATAAAGATTTTTGACTCCATGTGGGCTTTGGGTGTCCTGAATCGAAAGACTCACACTGTGTCCGTCACTTCACAAAAACACACAGATTGAGAAGCGGTCAGACGCGAAAGAGTTTTTTAGGAGGCCCAGTACAGGTCGGACGCTGTCAGTGGCGGTCGGACGGACCGGTCGGAGGCTCCGAGTGGCGGTCGGACGCTCTCAGTGGCGGTCGGACGGGGCGGGGCTTAAGCTCTGAGGGGCGGCCGGAAATTTTCTGGCCTTGTCGGACGCTCTCAGTAGCGTTTGGGCGCTCTGAGGAAGGTCGGACGCTCTGAGCAGCAGTCGGACGGACTAGGGGTTGGAAATGTGCTTGTGTGAAACTGTTCCGATGACTGTGACCACTTTTGACACAACACAATAAAGATTTGGACTCCGTGCGGGCTTAGGTGTCCTGAATCCTGAGACACTTCACGAAAACACACACAGAATGAGGAGCGTTCGGACGCTCTGAGGGTATGCCGGACGCCCGAGCGGTGGTGGCGCGCTCTCAGCGGCGCTCCGCGCTCGGGTCGGCTAATGGGACAACTGAGGGGTGTGAATTCTCTTTTCATGAAATTGTCCCGATGACTGTGACCACTTTTACAGAACACAATAAAGATTTCTGACTCCGTGTGGGCTTTAGGTGTCCTGAATCCAGACACTCACGCTGTGTTCGTCACTTCACGAAAAACACACAGAATGAGAGGCGGTCGGACGCTCTGAGTGGCGGTCGGATGCTCTCAGTGGCGGTCGGACGGACGGTCGGAGGCTCCAGTGGCAGTCGGACGCTGTCAGTGGCGGTCGGACGGACCGGTCGGAGGCTCCGAGTGGCGGTCGGAGGCTCCGAGTGGCTGTCGGACGGGGCGGGGCTTAAGCTCTGAGGGGCGGCCGGAAATTTTCTGGCCTTGTCGGACGCTCTCAGTAGCGTTTGGACGCTCTGAGGAAGGTCGGACGCTCTGAGCAGCAGTCGGACGGACTGGGGGGTGGAAATGTGCTTGTGTGAAACTGTTTTCGATGACTGTGACCACTTTTGACACAACACAATAAAGATTTTTGACTCCGTGCGGGCTTAGGTGTCCTGAATCAAAAGACTCACACTGTGTCCGTCACTTCACAAAAACACACAGAATGAGAAGTGGTCAGACGCGCTTGAGTTGCTTCGGAGGCTCAGTACAGGTCGGACGCTCTCAGTGGCGGTCGGACGGACGGTCGGAGGCTCCGAGTGGCGGTCGGACGCTCTCAGTGGCGGTCGGACGCTCTCAGTAGCGGTCGGACGGGGCGGGGCTTAAGCTCTGAGGGGCGGCCGGACGTTTTCTGGTCATGTCGGACGCTCTCAGTAGCGTTTGGACGCTCTGAGGGAAGGTCAGACGCTCTGCGCAGCAGTCGGACGGACAAGGGGGTGGAAATGTGCTTTCGTGAAACTGTTTTCGATGACTGTGACCACTTTTGACACAACACAATAAAGATTTTTGACTCCATGTGGGCTTTGGGTGTCCTGAATCGAAAGACTCACACTGTGTCCGTCACTTCACAAAAACACACAGATTGAGAAGCGGTCAGACGCTTCGAGTTGCTTTAGGAGGCTCCGAGTACAGGTCGGACGCTGTCAGTGGCGGTCGGACGGACGGTCGGAGGCTCAGTGGCGGTCGGACGCTCTCAGTGGCGGTCGGACGGGGCGGGGCTTAAGCTCTGAGGGGCGGCCGGAAATTTTCTGGCCTTGTCGGACGCTCTCAGTAGCGTTTGGACGCTCTGAGGGAAGGTCGGACGCTCTGAGCAGCAGTCGGACGGACTAGGGGGTTGGAAATGTGCTTGTGTGAAACTTTTCCGATGACCATGACCACTTTTGACACAACACAATAAAGATTTCGGACTCCGTGCGGGCTTAGGTGTCCTGAATCCTGAGACACTTCACGAAAACACACACAGAATGAGGAGCGTTCGGACGCTCTGAGGGTATGCCGGACGCTCCGAGCGGTGGTGGCGCGCTCTCAGCGGCGCTCCGCCGCTCCGAGGGTCGGCTAATGGGACAACTGAGGGGTGTGAATTCTCTTTTCATGAAATTGTCCCGATGACTGTGACCACTTTTTACAGAACACAATAAAGATTTCTGACTCCGTGTGGGCTTTAGGTGTCCTGAATCCAGACACTCACGCTGTGTTCGTCACTTCACGAAAACACACAGAATGAGAGGCGGTCGGACGCTCTGAGTGGCGGTCGGATGCTCTCAGTGGCGGTCGGACGGACCGGTCGGAGGCTCCGAGTGGCAGTCGGACGCTGTCAGTGGCGGTCGGACGGACCGGTCGGAGGCTCCGAGTGGCGGTCGGAGGCTCCGAGTGGCGGTCGGAGGCTCCGAGTGGCGGTCGGATGCTTTGAGTGGCGGTCGGACGCTCTCAGTGCCGGTCGGACGGACCGGTCGGAGGCTCCGAGTAGCGGTCGGACGCTCTCAGTAGCGGTCGGACGCGGCGGGGCTTAAGCTCTGAGGGGCGGCCGGACATTTTCTGGCCATGTCGGACGCTCTCAGTAGCGTTTGGACGCTCTGAGGGAAGGTCTGACGCTCTGAGCAGCAGTCGGACGGACTAGGGGTTGGAAATGTGCTTGTGTGAAACTTTTCCGATGACTGTGACCACTTTTGACACAACACAATAAAGATTTTTGACTCCGTGCGGGCTTTCGTTGTCCTGAGTCCAGAGACTCACACTGTGTCCGTCACTTCACGAAAACACATACAGAATGAGAAGCGGTCTATGGGGTGGAAATGTGCTTTCGTGAAACTGTTCCCATGACTGTGACCACTTTTGACACATCACAATAAAGATTTCTGACTCCGTGCGGGCTTTAGGTGTCCTGAATCCAGAGACTCACACTGTGTTCGTCACTTCACGAAAACACACACAGAATGAGAAGCGGTCGGAGGCTTTGAATACAGGTCGGAGGCTCCGAGTGGCGGTCGGACGCTCTCAGTGCCGGTCGGACGGACCGGTCGGAGCCTCCGAGTAGCGGTCGGACGCTCTCAGTGGCGGTCGGAAGCTCTCAGTAGCGTTTGGTCGCTCCGAGTGGCGGTCGGAGGCTCCGAGTGGCGGTCGGATGCTGTCAGTGGCGGTCGGAGGCTCCGAGTGGCGGTCGGAGGCTCCGAGTGGCGGTCGGACGCTCTCAGTAGCGGTCGGACGGGCTGGGGCTTAACCTCTGAGGGGCGGCCGGACGTTTTCTGGCCTTGTCGGACGCTCTCAGTAGCGTTTGGACGGGCTGGGGCTTAAGCTCTGAGGGGCGGCCGGACGTTTTCTGGCCTTGTCGGACGCTCTCAGTAGCGTTTGGACGCTCGGAGCAGCAGTCGGACGGGGTGGAAATGTGCTTGTGTGAAACTGTTTCGATGACTTTGACCACTTTTGACACAACACAATAAAGATTTTTGACTCCATGTGGGCTTTGGTGTCCTGAATCAAATGACTCACACTGTGTCCGTCACTTCACGAAAACACACAGAACGAGAAGCGGTCAGACGCTTCGAGTTGCTTTCGGAGGCTCCGAGTACAGGTCGGACGCTCTCAGTGGCGGTCGGACGGACCGGTCGGAGGCTCCGAGTGGCGGTCGGAGGCTCCGAGTACAGGTCGGACGCTCTCGGTGGCGGTCGGACGCTGTCAGTGGCGGTCGGACGGGGCGGGGCTTAAGCTCTGAGGGGCGGCCGGACGTTTTCTGGCCTCGTCAGACGCTCCCAGTAGCGTTTGGACGCTCTGAGGGAAGGTCGGACGCTCTGAGCAGCAGTCGGACGGACAAGGGGGTGGAAATGTGCTTTCGTGAAACTGTTTCGATGCCACTGACCACTTTTGACACAACGCAATAAAGATTTTTGACTCCATGTGGGCTTTGGGTGTCCTGAATCAAATCACTCACACTGTGTTCGTCACTTCACGAAATTACATACAGAATGAGAAGAGGTCTAGGGGGTGGAATTGTGCTTTCGTGAAACTGTTTCGATGACTGTGACCACTTTTGACACAACACAATAAAGATTTTTGACTCCGTGCGTGCTTTAGGTGTCCTGAATCAAAAGACTCACACTGTGTTGGTCACTTCACGAAAACACACACAGAAAGAGAAACGGTCGGACGCTCTGAGTGGCGGTCGGATGCTCTCAGTGGTGGTCGGAGGCCCCGAGGTTCGGACCGGTCGGACGCTCTCAGTGGCGGTCGGACGCTCTGAGTGGCGGTCGGACGCTCTCAGTGGCGGTCGGATGTACCGGTCAGAGGTACCGAGTGGCGGTCGGACGCTCCGAGTGGCGGTCGGACGCTCTCAGTAGCGGTCGGACGCTCTCAGTAGCGGTCGGACAGGGCGGGGCTTAAGCTCTGAGGGGCGGCCGGACTTTTTCTGGCCTTGTCGGACGCTCTCAGTAGCGTTTGGACGCTCTGAGGGAATGTCGGACGCTCTGAGCAGCAGTCGGACGGACTAGGGGGTGGAAATGTGCTTGTGTGAAACTTTTCCGATGATTGTGACCACTTTTCACACATCACAAAAGAGATTTCTGACTCCATGCGGGCTTTAGGTGTCCTGAATCCAGAGAATCACACTGTGTTCGTCACTTCACAAAAACACACACAGAATGGGAAGTGGTCGGAGGCTCTCAGTAGCGTTCGGACGCTCTGAGGGTAGGACGGAACCTCCGAGCAGCGGTCGCGAGCTCTCAGTGGCCCTCGTGCGCTCCGAAGTTCGGCTACTAGGACATGTAAGGGGTGGGAATGTGCTTTTGTGAAACTGTTCCGATGACTGTGACCACTTTTGACACGACACAATAAAGATTTCTGACTCCATGCGGGCTGTAGGTGTCCTGAATCCAGAGAATCACACTGTGTTCGTCACTTCACAAAAACACACACAGAATGAGAATCGGTCGGGCGCTCCGAGTGGCGGTCGTAGGCTCAGCGTACAGTCGGACGGACCGGTCGGACGCTCTGAGCGGCGGTCGGACGCTCTCAGTAGCGGTCGGACGCTCTCAGTGGCGGGCGGACGGACGGTTTCTGGGTCGGTCGGAGGCTCTCAGTAGCGTTCGGACTCTCTGAGGGCAGGACGGGCGCTCCGAGCAGCGGTCGCGAGCTCTCAGTGGCCCTCGTGCGCTCCGAGGGTAGGACGGGCGCTCCGAGCAGCGGTCGCGAGCTTTCAGTGGCCCTCGTGCGCTCCGAGGTTCGGCTAGCTGGACATGTAAGGGGTTGGAATGTGCTTTTGTGAAACTTTTCCGATGACTGTGACCACTTTTGACAGAACACAATAAAGATTATTGACTCCATGCGGGTTTTTGGTGTCCTCAATCCTGAGACTCTCACTGTTTTCATCACTTCACAAAAACACACAGAATGAGAATCGGTCGGACGCTCCGAGTGGCGGTCGGAGGCTCAGCGTACAGGTCGGACGGACCGGTCGGACGCTCTGAGCGCCGGTTGGACGCTCTCAGTAGCGGTCGGACGCTCTCAGTGGCGGTCGGACGGGGCGGGGCTTAAGCTCAGAGGGGCGGCCGGACGGTTTCTGGGTCGGTCGAAGGCTCTCAGTAGCGTTCGGACGCTCCGAGGGTAGGACGGACGCTCCGAGCAGCGGTCGCGAGCTTTCAGTGGCCCTCGTGCGCTCCAAGTTTCGGCTAGCTGGACATGTAAGGGGTGGGAATGTGCTTTTGTGAAACTTTTCCGATGACTGTGACCACTTTTGACAGAACACAATGAAGATTATTGACTCCATGCGGGTTTTTGGTGTCCTCAATCCTGAGACTCTCACTGTTTTCATCACTTCACAAAAACACACACAGAATGAGAATCGGTCGGACGCTCCGAGTGGCGGTCGGAGGCTCAGCGTACAGGTCGGAGGCTCTGAGCACAGGTCGGATGCTCTCAGTGGTGGTCGGACGGACCGGTCGGACGCTCTGAGCGGCGGTCGGACGCTCTCAGTAGCGGTCGGACGCTCTAAGTGGCGGTCGGACGGGGCGGGGCTTAAGCTCCGAGGGGCGGACGGACGGTTTCTGGGTCGGTCGGAGGCTCTCAGTAGCGTTCGGACTCTCCGAGGGCAGGACGGGCGCTCCGAGCAGCGGTCGCGAGCTCTCAGTGGCCCTCGTGCGCTCCGAGGTTCGGCTAGTTGGACATGTAAGGGGTGGGAATGTGCTTTTGTGAAAGTTTTCCCATTACTGTGACCACTTTTGACAGAACACAATAAAGATTATTGACTCCATGCGGGTTTTTGGTGTCCTCAATCCTGAGACTCTCACTATTTTCATCACTTCACAAAAACACACACAGAATGAGAATCGGTCGGACGCTCCAGGTGGCGGTCGGAGGCTCAGCGTACAGGTCGGAGGCTCTGAGCACAGGTCGGATGCTCTCAGTGGCGGTCGGACGGACCGGTCGGACGCTCTGAGCGGCGGTCGGACGCTCTCAGTAGCGGTCGGACGCTCTAAGTGGCGGTCGGACGGGGCGGGGCTTAAGCTCCGAGGGGCGGACGGACGGTTTCTGGGTCGATCGGAGGCTCTCAGTAGCGTTCGGACTCTCTGAGGGCAGGACGGGCGCTCCGAGCAGCGGTCGCGAGCTCTCAGTGGCCCTCGTGCGCTCCGAGGTTCGGCTAGTTGGACATGTAAGGGGTGGGAATGTGCTTTTGTGAAAGTTTTCCCATTACTGTGACCACTTTTGACAGAACACAATGAAGATTATTGACTCCATGCGGGTTTTTGGTGTCCTCAATCCTGAGACTCACACTGTGTTTTTCACTTCACAAAAAAAAACAAACAGAAAGAGCAGCGGTCGGTCTTTCGAGTGGCGGTCGGAGGCTCTGAGTACAGGTCGGACACTCTGAGTTGCGGTCGGACGGACCGGTCGGACGCTCTGAGTGGTGGTCGGACGGACCGGTCGGACGCTCTGAGTGGTGGTCGGACACTCTGAGTAGCGGTCGGACGGTATGAGGAGCGGTCGGAGGCTCTCTTTAGCGGTCGGACGCTCTGAGTAGCGGTCGGACGCTCTGAATGTCGGTCGGACGTACGGTCGGACGCCTTGAGTGGGTCGGACGCTCTCAGTAGCGGATTGTTTAAGCAACGGTCGGCGGTCTAGGAGGGGTGGCGCTTTGACTGTCTCAACAGAGGGGAGGTGAGATGGATACGGCGTTAGATATACCACGGAGCCACCCGCTCCCAGGTGCCTCTATTCTGTGACCAGGGAGAGAAGGATAGATTCTCAGCGCCTTTTCATTTCTCTATCCATAGGTTCGTGAGACATCAACTCGGACAAAAAGACAGCAAGATATGGCTCCGCTGACGCTTTGGATTCTACTGTCTATCTCTTTCCTGGTTTCTACCTCTGAAGTCTCTGAAGAAAATATCACAGCTGAAATTGGACAAACTGTCACTCTGCCGTGTCATGTTCCCCAAAACCGCCCTGTCTTGATTCTGGAGTGGGTCAGAGCCGACCTGGGCACGGAATACGTATTTTTCTTCAGGGACGATCAGCCCGATCCAGAAAACCAGAACCCATCTTTTACGAATCGTGTGCAGCTGAAGGACCGAAACATGAAAAATGGTGACCTATCTTTGGTCCTGAAGGATGTGACCATCGATGACAGGGGAAAATACGAGTGCCACATCGTCCTGGTTGGAGCAAACCGCGGCAAGAGAGCAAGTTTTGACACGGAGCCCATCAAAATCATCCACCTGGAGGTCCGGCAACCAGGTCTCAAAGGAGAAGAACCTGGCGATGCAGCAAACCGCCGAGGACGTGTTGGACTTGCGGTTGGTTTGACCACTCTTGCCACGTTGCTCGTGCTTGTAGCGGCATTTGGGGTTGTGATCTTTAGAAAATGCCAAGTTTCCAAAAAGCCAACTTCCTTCCAGTTTTCTGTGGATGAAGAATTTAGACTGCAGTAGCATTAAAATCTCCCAAATGAGCTTTTATGAAACCGTTCCGATGACCGTGACAACTTTTGACATTCTGTTGTAACACAATAAAGATTTCTAATTCTCTGCTGGTTTTTGACGTCCTGAATCCAGCAACTCACACTGTGTTTTATCACTTCACAAAGAAAAAAAACGTGCAATAAAATAAAAACATATTCTACAAACAACAACCTTTATTCAATGCAAGTGACACACACACAGTTTTCACAGGTAAAACAAACAAGCCTACATGAATTTACACACAAACTAAAACCAATCCCGGTCCTCCGGGCAGGTTCTCGAAACAGTGCGACCTCGGTGCGGTGAATTCGGCAACACCTAGTTGGATAGGGCGCGGTACAGTCCATAGTCGCCCCCAAATAGAACCGAGAGAGCATGGGTTTATTCCATCGGTAGTAATAGATGTGACTTTCCGTGACTTTCCGCGACCGTGTTGATCAAACACAGGGCGCTGCTGCCACGCTATCCGGTGGACTGGATGCAGCTCCTCGTCGAAGCGAGGAACCCGCTCGAAGAGAGGAACCCGGTCAAGGCGAGGCCCGGCCGAGGCGAGGCGAGCCCGGTCGAGGCGAGGATCCCGCTCGTGAGAGAACCCGGTCGGCAACGGTCGGCGAGGCGAGGAGCCCGGTCGAGGCGAGGAACCCGGTCGAGGCGAGGGCCGGTCGGCGAACCCCCGGTCGAAGAGAGGAGCCCCCTCGAAGCGAGGAGCCCGGTCGAAGCGAGGAGCCCGCTCGAAGCGAGGACCGGGGCCATACCCAATCGCGGCTAGCTGAGGAGGCGTCGTGGACGAGGATGGGGATGGCGAGGGACAATGTGGTTCGAGACGGTCATGGTTGTAAAGGCATCTGCTGCCCTTAAAACACTTCCCAGCCAGCGGTTGAAATGCAGCGCCAAGGCATCCTGTTCATGAGACTTCTGTGTTTGGCGGCGAGGCTCCGTTTCTCGGACGGTTTCCACCCACCGACCAGAGGGCACGTAAAAGAGTGACTCGGTCCTACATTCGGGACAGGTATTCGACTGGGCATGCTTTATCTTCCGCCACGAGCGTATGCAGGCCAGGCAGTAGCAGTGGTCGCAGTTGGGCAGGATCGCGAAGACGCGCTCTGAGACGTGGGTCTTTTCCAGTACATTTTCCAGGCACACGCCGCACATCTTATCCATCCTGCGCCCTCCCTTAAACATCGGGTTCGAACCGCAAGCCCACGAGGCCCGAGATTTTGAGCGACGCCACATTCCTTGCACTTCTCTGGAACCTCGGTCTAATGGCGCGAGCAAGCAGATGTTGTGCTTAAAAAGCGGGGTATGAGCGAATGCACGGGGTCTCGGCGAGAGGTCGGTTTAAGAATCATTGCTTCTTAGACACGCCTTGATTTAGGCTCGTCTCAATTGTCGGTCGCCATCTCCCTTCGGAAGCCAAGCCCCAAGCGCCATTCATTTTGGGCCCGCTCGATCTCAGTCGAGTCGTCTCCGCTCGTCGTTGGAAGAGATGAGCAGGGGATGGTTCCGTTCTCAAGGACTGCCTGGAGGCTCATGGAGCTGGTGGAAGCCCACCACCTCTACTCCGTTAAGGCGTTGATCGAGATGGGCGTGCTCAGGTGGATGGGCGCGGGGCGCGCTTTTCAGGCGTCGCGCGCCCGCCCGGCTCGGCGCCAGCGCCGAGTCCGTGCGTGAGAAAGTGACAGCTGAACCTGCTGCTGCTGCTGTTGCTGTGGCGGATGCAGAGTGTTGCTCTGGGGACAGCCTCTCCAGCGTCACGAGAGGGGGAGCGGCGCTGTTGCTCGGCGAACCTGGAGGAAAGTGGGAGCGCCTGGTGGTGTGCATAGAAGCGCGAGAGCGAGGCTGAGGTGATCCGAGCGTTGTGGCACTGCGGCTCGCTGGTGCTGTTCGATGTGATCGCGCCCGGCGCCGTGAGGAATATGTCTATCGGCGCCGTCTCCTTGTGCAGAGAGTTGAAGGCAAAATGCGGTCAGCGTCGCCCGCGTCGAGTTCGCGTCGCCGCGTAGCGAAACCAGGTGGCGATACCTGGCAAGCGAGCGGCTCGGTGCTAAGCGGCCTCGTGCCCAAGTGATTCTGCACTCCGTCCGGTGCGGCCCAAGACACCGATGGCGTAGCGGTGCGGCTTTGCTCGGGAGCACTGCCCCAAAGCTGCGACCGTGAAGTCCTCGCGGTGGGCGCTATACACCAAGGTGGGCGCTATACACCAAGGTGGCGAGATGCTGCTAAACCCAGCGGGGGGATCCGAGCTGGGGGCGGGGGGGGGCGGGGGGCAGCGTCGACATAGGGCCGCTGCTCCGTGACGGGGGTGCCGTACTGGGCGAGGTGGGCCCAAGGCGTGCCGTGCGGCTCGGCGGCCTGGTGGCCAAGGTCAATCTGTTCCCAGAAATGGTGGACTGGGCGTGCCCGCCGTGAGCAGCGAGTTCCAGCGGTGCGCTCGCGTCGCTTCACAGATGGAGAGATCCTGACCGGGGTGTCGATAAAACACCCGAGCGTGCTGCGTGCGTTGGGGGGCTTTGGTGCGAGGCCCAGTGCGGACTGGGAGGGAGAGCCGTGGCCGTGATGGAGATGGCGTGTGCTCTCTGCGAGTTCGCCTTGCTCATGGACCGAGACACGAGATCGTGCCCCTGGTGGAACTGGACACCCTGAGCGCTGGACTACCTGCGAGGGAGAGCCATGCAGCACAGGGACATCACGCACAGGAACATACTGGTGTGCGGGCAAGCGGCAGGAAGCCTATGTCAGTGAGTTTCAAGATCAGCGATTTCGGCACGCGTGCAACTTCTCCACGCCGGATCAACCGGGGCACGCAGCGGACCAACAGGGCACCCAGGTGCTGTGGTGCCTGGAGGCGGACACGGGACCGATGTCTTCAGCTGGTACTGCGTGATGTGGGAGCTGTACAGCGGCACGCCTTTGGTAGGTTACAGGGCGGAGGATCGCCAGCGAGGCTTCTGCAGGAAGACCTACGCGAAAAACCTCTCGGAACTGGTCGGCGTGTACACTCCGGCGGGCGAGGGGCGTTTAGGTCGAGTACATGAAAGGCATACATGCAGAGGAGCTGTGGGCGCAGGTACAGCAACGCGAGGCCCTCCGTCTCCGCCATACTGGAGAAGCTTTCAGAGTCAGCGAGGGCGACGGCGGCGCCCGTGGCGGATCGAGAATTCATCGCGTTGGGACCGCTCTGCATCACGCTGTTCCCCCAGGAGAGGTACTCGCCCTCCGAGTTGCTGTCTCTCCCCAGGTATCGCACTTTACAGGCGGACGCGAGCCCTCCCGAGATCCCCCGCGCAACAATCCCGCTGTCCGTGAGCGCGGGTGAGTACAGGGCTACCGACGTCGTGACTTGTGACGACTGCGGCGCCAAAGGCACTCCTGGACCAGGCGAAACTTCGTGCGGTGACGCGTACAGACACACGGACAAGGAGTTCTCACGGGGTCGGCGTTATGAGACTGGCCCCGGCGCATCAACCCTACGGCGTGGTGCGCGAGCAAAGCCAGTTCGTTCGCGGACGGCGCCGTGAAAGCGCAAGGCTGAGCCGAGAGGAAGCGGGCGGCGTCAAAGTGTATGTCGCGGGCTCGTCCGGCGCCCGGCGCGGCCTCAGGGACAACGGTCGATCCTGTCAGCCTCGTTGAACCGGAGAGCTCCCGTCCGGTGGAAAGCCGCCACGAGCTCGGAGATCGGGCCTCTCGGCATCTTAGGACAACCGCCGTGGAGCGAGCAGCTGCGGACGGCGAGCTGGGCCATCTGCGAGGAAGAGGGCGAAAAGACACAGCATTTGTGCGCAGAGAAGACTCTGAAACCTCGTTCGCTCGCGTCGGCGGAAAGCGATGCGGTTCCGCAGTGGCCAGCGATCGCCCGTCGCGCACCAGCGGTGCCCCAGCGGAACCGGCTGCGGTCGAGGAGCGCAATCTCGTGTCTTCGTCAAGGGTCGGATGCGGAGGCGGCAGGCGAAATCGACGCGGGGATGGCGATCCTGGTCAGAGAGCGGAAAGCGAAGAGGCTATGTTCATGGAGAGCGTCGTCGAGCTGTCGCGAGCGCTGGCCCGAAATGCACCGGGCATATTTGCGGGCCCCAGTCGGGGCCTGTGCAGCAAGTGTTCGGCGGCGGCGGGGTGGTGCGTGTTCAGTGCGGCGCTGCTGCTGAAAGACTGCACGCCCGCCTCGGAGTGGGCGCCGTCTCAACCCCCTCACTCGAAAGAGAGGTTTGTCGCCCAGGTCCTTCTACTGCCGCGGCGCTGCTCTCAAGTGCTTGCCCGTGCGCGTTGGACCGAGAAACTTGCTGATCTGCCAAGGGGCCGTGGTTCGCGGTGGGATATCTCAGCAGGCACTTCAGGAAAGGGGACCTCTCGTAGGGGAGTGCGGCGAGGAGCGTTAGAGCTCTGCGTCGACATCGCGGACAGGCGCCTACCGGTACAACCTTAGGGGCCTGGCTCAAGGCGGCGCGAGGCCAGGCCTCGGCGGGGAGCTGGCTGACGCGCTGAGCGTCGCGATAGAAAGCCTGGGCGCATCTGGCGGCGAGAGGATCGGCGTTCGGATAGACTCACTCTAGATCAGGGCTGTATTTCACATTCAAGGAGTACACCGCCGAGATACCGACCTGGCTGGCTGAGGCGGGCGAGGGCTCGGGATCTGGAAACTGGGCGGCGGGCGCTCGGCGTCGGAGCCAGACTGCTGGTTTCACGGCACCCCTCCGTGCGCTAGAGGAGACCAGGCAGACCGGTCGCTTTCGAGATGCGGCGCGTTCAGCGGTGATCAGAAACCTGGTGCTGAGGCTAAAAGCCAAGGTCCTCGGAGAGCGAGGCTCGAAATCGCGCGTTGAACTGCGAGCGCACCGCTCAAAGTGACAGTGAACAGGTCGCGCTGACCGGTGTCTCGGGGTGGGCCGAGCTGGACGCGCGAGGCTGCAGTTTTGCGAGCAAGGCAAGTGCTACATGCAGCGCCAATCCAGGCTCTTCGTTGGATTCCCTCAAATGGGCTCCTGTCATAATGTTCTCTAAACACATGAGGCGGGACCCCTGCGTGAGCTCAGCGTGGAATACTACAAGGTCGTAATCCTGCTAGTCTTACTGGAGAACACCAGAAGCCTGACTTCTCTGATTGACTTGTTCAAAGGGTTTCCCGCTGTGCGGCGCCGACTGCAACTTCTAGGGGACAGGACCGCATGACGACAAAGAGATCGCAGTGTAAAAAGATCCGTGACATGTGAAATGCATAATGCAATATACCCAATGTAGTAGGCCTACCCTGCGCAAAAGCTCAGGGTTTATCTGTACGACCTCATGTTATTGTGTTGCATGTAATAAACTGAACAAACCTCACAGTCACATCCAATTTGTCCTTTTCTTTTCTCTGAGCTGATCCGCAAATAAAACGCACACAGATAAAACATTTTGTATTTTCAGCTTTATTTCTGTGATCCACAAGACATGCTAACACACAGAGAGAGAACGAGAGATTCTCAAACCTTCTCTGAGCTAGTAAAAAACTAAACTGCTGGTCCCAAACATTTTTGCTTGGCGTCTTTTCCCCGCCACAGAGAATATACAGAGGGTTGCGAAGAGGTGGCGTGAGGCCGGGGTTCCTCGACGTCGGCTGTAGTCTTCTCTTCCAATTGGGATGCATGCACGCTCAGTGCCAATTCCTCTAAATATCTTGTCAGTTGCGTGCCCTTTGGACCATGGGCACGCTGTGCCCTTTTGGGTCGCTCGGTGGTAGAAGACATATCTATCTATCTATCTATCTATCTATCTGTCTGTCTGTCTCTCTCCCTCCTCGATTAAAATCACATCATAATGACACAGGCGGCGTCCCCGGTGGAATCCGCGTCGCTATCGACCCTCTCGTCTTCGCTGCGCTGCGTGTCGAGCGTTCCAAGGTCGTGTCCGGACTCTATGCCGTCTTTCCCACCCTTCCTCGGGACACCCGTG
This sequence comes from Channa striata, assembly GCA_033026295.1. NCBI lineage: Eukaryota > Metazoa > Chordata > Actinopteri > Anabantiformes > Channidae > Channa > Channa striata. The sequence continues at coordinate 118,927 of JAUPFM010000088.1, forward strand.
CCGGAGTCGAGCTCGTCGAGACTGCTGCCGGAGAACGGCGGGGGCCCGTGAGGGACGCAGGGACGAAGCGGTCTCCTCGCCTCCTCGCTCTCGCTCCGATCTCACCGGCTCCCTCTTGTCAACTCGCTCACGCCTCGCCTCCTCACGAGAGGCTGGGTTCTCCTCGCACTCCTTGGTTTCGCCGTAGCTGTCAGTTTGGGCGCCGTCCCCGCGTCCTCGTTTCGCCTCTTCTTTGCGAGCAGGGCCCGTGTCACACTCACCGTCGCTTTCTCTGCGCTCAGATTTGACTTCGTGGTCACTCTCGGACCAGCGCGTCGAGCGCTTTGCGGCCTTCCCGATGCACCGAGGTATCCGCGGTCGCTCGCTACTTGAGCGTACTGCTCGTGGCGGGTGCTCTTTTAGGTCGATCGGTTGAGGCGGGTGAGCTGCGCGGAGAGCACCCCCCTCCTCGACACGCACGCCTTTCTGTTTCCTGGGCGGAGAAAGTCGGTTGGCGTGTCACGCCTGAGGGAGCGCACTGGGTCAGCGATAGGGACTCGATTTTATCTGGTCCCCTTTCCCTCCTTGCTGTTTTTTTGGAGACTGCGCTCACGCCTCCGGCGGTTTTGTGGCGCCCCAGCTTCTTTACGCTTTGCGAAGAGAAATGTTTGCGACCTAGAGATTTATACGCGCTGCTGCATGATTTGATCCCAGGCCCTCTGTTGCCGTGGGGCGGCGGGTTCCTTGCCACGTACTCGGCGTTTGACCACTTTGTGGGGGCGCTGGGGCTATCTCGTTTCTTCACGGCGCTTGCTAGGCCTCCAGATCCCCTCCTTCTTCCCGTCCGGACTCGTCTGCGTCGGGTAAATCCGAAGAAAAGCGGCGTTTATATCTCGCCTCGGGCGCCTTATCGCGGCGGTCAGCGGCCTCGGTGATGGGCCGGGGGTGTCGTCGTCATCCTCGGATCCCGAATAGAATCCGGCGCCTGGGCGAGGGTCGCCCGCTCACTAATTCGCTCTTTTTCTTCTTCCTCCGAGCCCTCTCACTTTTTGTCTCTTTGTCGTACTGTAACAGGCATCGTCTCCGCTGCTGCCGTCGCCATCGTCGCCGCTGCTTTCGCCGCTGCTACCCGTTCGAGGACCGTCGTCTATGAAGTCGTCGCTGTAATCGTACTCGTCCTGACTGCTCCCGGATTAAATCGTCTCGGTCGCGGTGGCGACCAGGTTCGCCCTGGACACCCAGCTCCATCTCGCTTTCAGAATCCTCGACCTCTTCGCTACTCGCTTCCTCGGCCGCTCAGGAACACGCTCTCCATCCTGTCTCGATCTCGCTTGTGACGGCGCTCCGTGGCCGAAACCGCCCTCGGTGATCGCCTTGGCGGCGATGCTTAGTGGGTCCGCTCCGCCCGGCGAGGCATCTGTCCTCCTTTCGTGCGGCGGCCCTTCCCGAGCTCCGACTTCCATCGCCAGCTTGGCGCTTTTCTCCCCTGGATGATAACGTCGTCGTTCGGCGCTCGGCTACGGGTCTCGATTTTTTCAATTCAGGCGTAGCGGAGGAAGCGCTCTGTGGCCAGAGAAGCGTTGGCGTTTCTCTCGCGGGGCGCGTGAGACAAGCGGCGCCCGGCTTTGTCGGGAAAGGCCAAGAGAGCCTTCTCGCTCCACCTCTCAGTAGACAGCGAGTCCAAGCGGTCAGTGGGGCTGCGCTGAGTTGATCCCTCAAGCCCGCTTTCTGGCGTGATCACCACACCGCGGTTGCTAGCGACCCACTCCCCCAGGATGCGGGGTGGGCTCTGTTCAGCAAGGTCGTCCAATCTCAGGAGGCGCACACCGCCTCTCTCCGCTCCTCGTCGCCGTTCAACCAAGGGTCGCTCATTAGCAGAGTGGACATGTTTTTGATCCAGTGAGATGCCGGGGTCGCCTCGGGGGTCACGTACAGAACACTCTCGGGGACGGGAAGAGGTCCTCCGAGTGCTGTCGGCGCCCTCGTCCTCCTCGCGTTAAATCCGCCCGCTGTTGTCACCCTTCCCTTGGCTGGCCACGGCGTCGTCACGGCCGAGCTCCCGCGGCTCTGGAGACGCTCGACCGGGTTCTCCTGCCCTCGAGTCAGAGGAGCTGTGAGAGGGGTCGTGGCTCTGCTGTCGCTCTCCGGGCGGCTGTAGCTTCTTGAGCTTGTTGTGGTACGCGGGCTTCAGGAAAAGAACTTTCACGTTGGCGTACACATCCTTATCCTTCGCGAGTCGCCCTTGCTCAGGGTGTACCACATTTTCTGAATCTTGTTGATGTCTCACGGGGGCTGTCGCGTGAGCATCTCCGGCGCACTCGGCGGCTTTAGGCGCCCGTATCGCCAGTGCCCCCTTTCATTTTCTTTTTGCCGTGAGGGCCACCAGATCAGCCAGGGACATGCGACCTTCCCTCATCTGGCGGATATGAGACCGGCGGCGTTTGTTTTGCACAACGCGCGAAACTCCGGGTCGAGGCGTATCTGCGTCGGAACCTGAGATAGTCGCGTACTCTCGATGGGGCAGTAGAGGAGCTCTGCCACAGGGAAGCGCTCGGAATCCTTCCCTCCATCAGCGCGATGGCCAGTTCGCGACCTCGATCATCGTGGGATTGAAATCTTGCTCGCCACGTGTCTCGGCAAGCCGTTGCACCACGCGCCGGGTTCAGCGCTTGGTGAGCGCCGTCAGCGCGGACTGCTGTATGTCTTGGCACATTTCCGCCCGGAGATGAGCGTGTCTCTACCCAGGTCCTGGAGGGTCGTTCCAACAGCTCATCAGCTCTCCGTTGCCCCTTCACGCAGCTGCGCTTCGGGGCCCTGTAGAAACCCAGCGTGGTAGACGCGTACAGTTCACGCATGTTTTCCTGATCCTTCCGCGGGGGCGGCGGGGAGGAGGTTGCGCTTCCGTCGAGGACCTTGCTGCTGCGTCTGAAGTACACCAGGCGAGCCTCACGCAGCCCTTGTCGTACTCAAAGCGCGTCAGGTCGCATTTGACCTGGCTTTCGCGAAACAGTCGCGCTGGCCTCGCGTTTCTTATTCTTGTCGCGCCCGGGCCCGTCCGGAGGTTCGGGACACGCAACACATGGGCTGTATCTCTTCCAGGTGAGAGGCCAGCGTGTCGTGCTCACTCTGCTCGTGCCCACCGGGGATCCTGCCTCGTCCGAAATGAGAAGCTGGCACGATTGTATTTGTCGGAAGAAAGCGCGAGTGCTCTCACGTGCGTGGGCATCTCCAGGGTCATGTCCCAAAAGTCGAACATGGTGCCCGCGATCTCTCTCAGGAGCTTCAGGCTCTTGACTCCCGGTGCGAAGAGCACTTCTTGCACAAAAATCACGATCTCCTGCTGTCGTTCTCGCTTCTCGGGATGACCACGCTGTAGGTGCCCACCATCGATCTCCTGGCATCGTAGCGGACCAGGTTGTGCTTCTCGGGTACTGGGTGACCACTGGTATCACCGTGCGTTTCTTTCGGCGATTCCTAAGCTCCTCGTTCGGGAGGTAGTGCGGCGGTGTAGTTCCGTATATCAGCAGCACGTGCTTGAGACCGGCCCTGTCGCGGTGGCGAGCGGACCCAGTCGTTTCCTCCCAGTACCTCCACTAGGTCCATGAGGGCCAGCAACAGCGACCGAGAGGGTTTCTGGCCTTAGCGCCTCGGCCTCCTTTATCACCTCCTCTCTGATTTTCTTGTACACAACCTGAGGTCGGCATCTCTTCTCCTCGGCCGGCAGTCTCCGCGCCCAGTCTACCATCATGTCTCTCACCGCCTCAAACAATCCTCGCGAGTCTAGGCAGGCGTAGGCCTCTCCGTGACCATCCTCCGAGTACCACTCGGGATTCCTTGACACTACGAACTTCGGCACGAGGGCCATCGCTGTCCTCGACTGAGACCGCCGCTTTGATCGGTGGGTCTGGGGAGTCTCGGTGTAGGTCCTTACCCTTACAGGGGTTGCAGAGCAGGCCCCCTTTGAGTGAGCAAGTTCCCGTTAGTGTCCGCCTTTGTATTTGTGGAGCCAAAAACTCCCAACTCCTCTGATGGCTTAGAATTCCCAGGAACTCTGCCTTTATCTGTCACGCGCAGCCACGTCCGACCAAACCCCAGGCTAAATCTGAGTACAGACAGCTCTTATGTAGATCCCTTCAATGGAACTGAAAAGAAACCAAGAAAATCTCCCCTCAACCTACCCCCACAGAAACCGTCCGACCGCCTCCCAAAGCCTCCGACCGGTACACAAAGCATCCGACCGCCTCTCAAAGCCTCCGACCGCCTCCGACTCCGCCTCCGACCGCCTCCGCCTCTCAAAGCCTCCGACCGCCTCTCAAAGCGCCTCCGACCTCCCGACCGCCTCTCAGCCTCCGACCGCCTCTCAAAGCCCGACCGCTCCTCTCAAAGCCTCCCACAAAGCCTCCGACCTCTCTCAAAGCCTCCGACCGCCACAAAGCCTCGCCTCTCAAAGCCTCCGACCGCCTCTCAAAGCCTCCGACCGCCTCTCAAAGCCTCCGACCCGACCGCCTCAAAGCCTCCGACCGCCTCTCAAAGCCTCCGACCGCCTCTCAAAGCCTCCGACCGCCTCTCAAAGCCTCCGACCGCCTCTCAAAGCCTCCGACCGCCTCTCAAAGCCTCCGACCGCCTCTCAAAGCCTCCGACCGCCTCTCAAAGCCTCCGACCGCCTCTCAAAGCCTCCGACCGCCTCTCAAAGCCTCCGACCGCCTCTCAAAGCCTCCGACCGCCTCTCAAAGCCTCCGACCGCCTCAGCCTCCAAGCCTCAAAGCCTCCGACCGCCTCTCAAAGCCTCTCAAAGCCTCCGACCGCCTCTCAAAGCCTCCGACAAAGCGCCTCTCGACCGCCTCTCAAAGCCTCCGACCGCCTCTCAAAGCCTCCGACCGCCTCTCAAAGCCTCCGACCGCCTCTCAAAGCCTCCGCCTCTCAAAGCCTCCGACCGCCTCTCAAAGCCTCCGACCTCCGACGCCTCTCAAAGCCTCAAAGCCTCCGACCGCCTCTCAAAGCCTCCGACCGCCTCTCTCAAAGCCTCCGACCGCCTCTCAAAGCCTCCGACCGCCTCTCAAAGCCTCCGACCGCCTCTCAAAGCCTCCCTCCTAGCCTCCACCGCCTCTCAAAGCCTCCGACCGCCTCTCAAAGCCTCTCTCAAGCCTCGACCGCCTCTCAAAGCCTCGACCTCCCTCCGACCGCCTCTCAAAGCCTCCGACCGCCTCCAAAGCCTCCGACCGCCTCTCAAAGCCTCCGACCGCCCTCAAAGCCTCCGACCGCCTCCGCCTCGCCTGTCAAAGCCTCCGACCGCCCTCAAAGCCTCTCAAAACCGCCTCTCAAAGCCTCCGACCGCCTCTCAAAGCCTCCGACCGCCTCAAAGCCTCCGACCGCCTCTCAAAGCCTCCGACCGCCTCTCAAAGCCTCCGACCGCCGCCTCTCAAAGCCTCCGACCGCCTCTCAAAGCCTCCGACCGCCTCTCAAAGCCTCCGACCGCCTCTCAAAGCCTCCGACCGCCTCTCCGACCGCCTCTCAAAGCCTCCGACCGCCTCCGACCGCCTCTCAAAGCCTCCGACCGCCTCTCAAAGCCTCCGACCGCCTCTCAAAGCCTCCGACCGCCTCTCTCAAAGCCTCCGACCGCCTCTCAAAGCCTCCGCCTCTCAAAGCCTCCCGCCTCTCAAAGCCTCCGACCGCCTCTCAAAGGTACACAAAGCCTCCGACGGTACACAAAGCCTCCGACCGCCTCTCAAAGCCTCCGACCGCCCTCAAAGCCTCCGACCGCCTCTCAAAGCCTCCGACCGCCTCTCAAAGCCTCCGACCGCCTGTCAAAGCCTCCGACCGCCTCACAAAGCCTCCGACCGCAAAGCCTCAAAGCCTCCGCCTGTCAAAGTCCGTCCGACCGCCTCTCAAAGCCTCCGACCGCCTGCCTCTCAAAGCCTCAAAGCCTCCGACCGGTCAAAGCCTCCGCAAAGCCTCCGACCCACAAAGCCTCCGACCGCCTATCAAAGCCGTACAAAGCCTCCGACCGCCTCTCAAAGCCTCCGACCGCCTCTCAAAGCCTCCGACCGCCTCTCAAAGCCCCGACCGCCTCTCGACCGCCTCTCAAAGCGTCCGACCGGTACAGAAAGCCTCCCGCTGCCCAATTCAATATAACTTGCTCAGAGTGGACTCTGTGAGGAGGGTTTCGAGTGCTCAAAAAGCGTGTTGGATGCCTTTGCGGCAAAAAAAGACAGCTCATCGTGCCTTCTCTCGAAGCACTGTTTGCGTTTAGATTTCTTTTAAGAAAACCAGAAGACTGAAGGCTCAGACATGGTTCGCATAGCGATATCGATCAGGTGGATCGCCACGCCGGCGGGACCACGTTAGGTTTCAGTCCACTGAAGACATCCTGCATTGATGCGTGGCGAGATGGCATCACTGTTCGCAGAAGCGGCGTACAAGACTTAACTGTAGTGCTTCTGGAGTGTAAGCAGGACGGACATGGTCCGTTTTCGGCGTTATCGATTTCATGCAGCGCAATTGGGCGAATCAAAGGTTCACGAGAATGATGTGGGAACAGGCGGAAGCGTACTCGATCCATGTTGGAAATCGCCCCCTCCTACGCGCCAATAACAGAATCTCATTGTGGAATGTCGACTCGGTGACGATCGGGGTTTCAGCGGAGGCGTTGGAGACTGTCAAGCTCATGGTGGACTGTTTTTGGGCGAGAGTTCAGGGGCGAACTTCACCATAGTGGATCCGAGACCGACTTCAAGCCGGACCCCACATGTGAGTATCGTTACACCGACTGTGTGTGGTGGCGGTCGCGAAGGAATGAGCAGCTAACGGATGTTGTTCTGAATTTCGTTTGTGATCTAACATGAACAGGAGCCCCACAATGTCACAGTTCTGATCCCTCCGGCGTGTCGGAGCGGCGGCATGGTCAGAAAGATCTGCGTTCGCTGCAGCGAACCTCAAACCATCGATCTCTTCGCGAAACGGCCTGAAGTGCTCTGATGTCTGGACCTGCAACACGAGGACACCGCGTTTCTTGCGCTGCTCCGTGCTCCGTTTTGGTCGATAACGAAATGAGCATGGTTGGTGACCGAGCTCCCGGACGACAGGGCCCTGGTCGGCGCCGTGGCGAGAAGGCCCATGTACTACGGGACCAGGCGCGCCCGTCAATTGGCCGTGGAGGCCCGTCCAACTCCCTGAGGCGCGAGATGTACCCATTCTTGCGGCGGCGGCCACTTGGAGCTGGTCGGTGAAACCTCAGGTCACCGTCATAAACAACACGGCTCCGTGGCGGTGCTGTGTTTGAGCGGCATGGAGACCCTCAGCGGGTACTGGATTGGACGGCGCCGTCCCCTCGGTGCAAGCCACGGACCGGGACATTGACCACGGGAGCGACATACCTTTTCCTTGGGTCTCCGAGAACACGTGCATCATGGAAGTGCCAGAAACAACAACCTTTTGCTCCAAGGTAAAGCGCGTCTCATCCATTTTTGCTCCGTGCGTGCAGATTTAACCATGTCGGGCTTGTCCTTGCTTTCCTTTCATTTCACTTTTGTCTGTTTCTGGTTGGCAGATTCAACGAAGGGCGGGGATTTTTTGTGTGCTTGTACTGTTGGGCCAACCCCAGCGAGGTGCACCTCACATGCGGTCACACCTGCTGCAAGGGCTGCTTTTCCCAGCTGAACAATTGCGGCCAATGCAGGACCACGATCACAAACAGATCGAATCTGAATCTGAAAAGCGCCTTCGAAACCACGTTCGAGGTACCGCTGGATTCGACTTCACGTGCCGCCTGCGTGCAAGGCATAAAAGTTGGGTGTCTGCGTGCGGTCACGTCGTGTGTCCCTGCAATATGCGCTGCGGAGTGTGCAGCGAGGCGATCACAGAGATCAGAAGGATCTACTGAGGCGAGAGAAATGCCAGACGGACTCTATATGCGTCTTTATGCATACCAAGAAAGAAAGACAAAGTATTTTTCCCCAAGTTTATTATATCGTCTTGTTGATGTATGTATGAAGTATGTTCTGTAAAACATCAGTGCAGTTTCTTTGAGTTGTACTCGCTGTTGTGCACTTCAAATAAAAATCGTGAAACCCATCTGTTGCCAGTGTTGTCTTTCGACCCACAGCTACGTTTCAGGTTGAAGCAAGGTAATTTCAGATGTCTCGGCGGCGGCTTTGTCGCCGAGATCCACTGGTTGTCAGTACTTCTCCTCCTCCTCCTCCGTCGCGGCGGTCTCGCCCGGCATGTGAAACTCGGGCAGTCTCGCAAGGTTATAGGTGTAAGCGCTGTCATCGCTGTCCCTGCGTCGCGCCACGATCATGTAATAGTTTCCCGACTGGATGAAAATGGCGTGGATGCGTGTAGCGCTGTCTTCCCGTGAGCGTCTGCTCTCCCGATTGCGATTGAAATACCACCAAGGTGCACCTCAGCGCCTCTGAGAGCTGTCTCAGGCCCTGCTCCCGCTGGCCAACAACGCCGTGTTGAGTTCGCGCACCGCGTCGGTTCGTTGTTGACCTGCAACACCTCAAAGCGTATTGATAAATTCCCGGGCTCCCCAGTCGTATGAATTTGGCGTCGGGTGATCCCAAGTGATCGTACGGCGCGGGGCGCGGTCATCGACCGGGCTGGAGTCGATCGTGATCTTGTGTATGTGAGTGTAATCGAGTCCCTCATCGGTCTCTCTTTTCACGCTTGCGTTCCTCGAGCGGGAACCGCAGCGTCGATCGGCTCTTTGGCCTTCTCCACCTTTGGTAATTTGGTGGGCGTCGTGCTCGGCGAGTGCTGGGCCTCAGATCGCGACTTTCGTGCTCGCCTTTTACACGCGCTCGTCCTTAGCCGCGAGGGTTCCTGCGTTTCATCCCGTGCGATAACGCCTCTTACCTCGGGCGGGTGGTCGTGGCAGCTGTCGTCGTACTCCATCGGACTGTGCTCCGCATCGGCGTCCTCACGGTTTGCGAATCATACTTTCGTACTCGTGGAACAAGTCGCTCGAACGCCCGTGTCCATGGGCGGCGTGATCTCCGTCTTCGCGCTGCCGTCCTCGGGAGCGGTCTTTCTCACGCGAGTCGCGCAACAGCGTCCGCTTGACCCTTTCGAGCGACCGATCCATCAGGGCTCGTATGTCGTCTCTGGCCGAAACCGCTGCTCGCATCAATCCCACAAAGTCTCGTATCTCATGTAGCATGCGCTGGAGCTGTACCCGCGGTGGCTCGTCGCATCCCTCTCCTCCGAGTGCGTGCTCCGCTTGTTCTGCTCACGGATCAGCCCTTCCATCTCTGCCCTCTGCGGCGTCGAGTTTGCGGCGTTTTCCACGACACCGAGCCGACTCCTCTTGGCCTCCTGCAGCGTCCGCTTGCAGCGTCGAGCTCGTCTTGCGTGCCAGCGCATCTCTCCTGACTTCGTCCGGGCTCGTTCGCCATCTCCTCCAACGCCTTTTGCAAGGTGAGATTTTTCTCCTGCAGCCGCGTCCTTTTGTTTCGCGTGGCCTATGAGGATGCGGCCATCTGCGTCTGTAGCTCATCGATGTCCTTTCTGCTTGACTGGCGCGCGATCCGCAGCTTCGTCCTCGTGTTTCATCCGCTCCTCCTGGATCCTCCCGTCGACCCGCCACATTTTCCGCTCGCGCTCTTCAGATGCCAGAGCCGGCAGCCGGCCTCGCCCCTCAAAGCGCGTTCGCATCTCGGTTTCGCGGTCGAGCCCGTCGCGGAGATCCCGGATCGTGTCTAGGAGGGCCCAGCCGACGTCCGTGACGAGCCCCCATTTGCGTCGCACGTACGACGAGCAGATGATATCCGCGGCCGCCTCGGTCGACGAAGGCGCAAGCAACAGCGCCAGCGCGTCTCGGACCGACGTCTGGCGCGACAGCGTCGCCTCCAGCTCCATCAGGCGGAGCTCAAGCTCGGCCCGACCCCGCGATCCTCAGCGATATCGGCCAGGGCGCGAGGACCCGGTCGGCTCGCGCCCGTAAGCGCGGGCGGGCGCGGCGCTTTCCCAAGGCGTGTCCGCCACGCCCGTCGAGCAACCTGCGCGGCACTGCGTCGTAGCAACCGCACAGTTCCGTGGCCAGTTCCAACCCCAGCGAGGCTTCCGTGCCCGGCGCCCTCGAGCGTTTTGAACCAGCTTACCAGGCTCGAGCGCGACCTGGCGCAGCGGCCGTTGCCAAGGGTTGGTCAGGGGACAAGGCCGGGCTCTCCGCCCGTCGGGCCTCGAGCCGGGACGCTCGGGGCGAGGAGGCTTCATCCGAAGGAACAGTTCTGACATGATACCCAAGAAGCGCGACCACGATCGTCCTTTCCAATAGTCGGCGAGACCGAAGGTCTCGGGGACTCCGTCGCGGCCCGGCGCTCGCCGAGGACTGGTAGAGCGTTTTCCAGAATCTGACCCACGCCCGTCGCGTCGAGTTCGTGGTCGGGTCGCCCGAGCCTCCTCTCGCGAACTTCTTGCCTAAATCTTCTCTGCCCGTCCACCACCCGGATCGGGGTCCTCCTCCCCCCTCCGTCTCCTTCGCCTTGGCGTCTACTTCTCTTTTCACCCTGAGACTTTCCATCGTCCCGTCCCCCCTCTCGTCCTCCTCCCCAAGCGGCGCGGGCGGTTCTCGCCGTACAACTCGCGCTCTCTTCTTTCTTGGCGCTGGCGCGTCGCCCCTGCGGTGGTTGAGACAGTAGCTGCCCGTGGAGACCGATCGCCTCCGAAGGCCACCCGGCGCACAGGCTCGTGCAGATCCCTCCGAGCAGCTCGTCTATCTGCGACACGGCCAGCGTTCTCCTCGCCGTGGGCTCGCAGGCGGAGGATCAGCGCGTCTGCGAAACGCGGCGCTGACAGATCCGATCCTCGGCGTCGTCGTCGGTCGGCGAGTCGATCGCGCGCGAGGCCTCGGGAGATCGAGTCAACTCGTGAGACCAGCGCGTCAGGGCTCCGCGGCACTGGGCGCCAGCACCACGGCCCAGTAGGCGCTGCGAAATGCTCAGAGAGCTTCCCGGGCCCCAGCGGCGGTGATCTCAGGCCGGCGGCGTCGCTGTCCGCAGCGCAGCCAGCGGTCCGTCGAGGAGGGAGCGGGCAGTTCGGTCGGTCGTTGGAGGTGAAAGCGGAAGGCGAGCAGCGTTGTCCCGCCGCTGCCACGATGCGCAAGTGCCCCACGCTGCCGGGTCGGATCGGTATCGTGGGCGGGCGTCGTCTTCTCCCCTCGCGCTTCCCTCCTCTCGGGATCTCGTGCGTTCGAGGTCAACCTGCTCTGTTCGTGCAAAGCTTTGAATGCGGCGGGCGCCCAGCAGCGACCAGCGTTTCGCCCGTCAGCTCTGCCGCCAGAGATTCTCCTTGGCGAGATCCCGGGCCGGCGCCGTCGCGGTGCAATACGGCGTGGCGGTTCAGGTTGTGTATATCGAAAACACCAGCCTCTCTGCCTCTTCCTCCGCCTCGCGGTCGCGTCGCCACCACTCGCGGGCGCGTCTCGGCCTCGCCGGTACGCGATCGCTCTGAGCGCACTCCAGCTCGACCCAGGCCAGGCGCGCTGGCCAGAATGCTAATCCTTTTCGCGGCGCGACCCCTCGTCCCAGGCACGGCGGGGCGGAAGTGTGGCCGTCAGCAGGCCAAAAGCCTGGCCTCCGCTTTCGTAGATCGCTCTGAAAACCAGGCACCGCGCGCCCCTCAGCGAGCCCGCTCGGCGGGGACGCGGCGTCCTCGGAGACTCGGACCGGCGGCGCTCGCGGTGGCGGGCAAGCGTTTTCGATGCGGACAGCTGCACCCCGTGTACTCGAAGCCGACGCGGCCTCGGAAGCCTCGAGGTTCCACGAGGAGGCGTCTCCCCTGCATGCGGCGCGGCGACATCAGCGGCAGCGACACGGCGGGACAGTGGGAAGTAGGCAGCCTCCCTCGCGCGGGGCGGGAGAAGCGAGAGGACCGGCGTTGAAGGGAAGCGCCACAAAAGAGGCGAGATGCTCAGCGCTTATGTGTAAACTCTTTTATTATTTCGTTCTGTGTCAAGCGTCTTGTCAAACAAGCACAATCGTTTTGTTTCACCAAGCACAGATCATTTCACGGGCACAAGTAACGGCGACACCCAGCAAGTGAGTGCGGTTGCTCCGTGACCACGCAGCAGGCAACGCATCACGAGCTATCTTCCCCTCAGTCCCTTCTTCAGACCTCGAGAATAACCCCTCGGGGGCGGCGCGTCAGCGGTGTCGTCCTCAGCACAGCCAAACCCGTTTCATCTCCACTCCCAACTATATCATCCGCAGTCTCTTGGGCCGTCCTCGTCGACCCCCCGTCCTCAACGCCCTCGGCGATAGGGGAGGCCGCGGCGTTGCGGGGCGCGACATTGCCTCTCCTCGCATTGGGTCGGATTCCCCGCTTCTGGCGTCACGCGTCCCTCGGGCCACCGTTCGTCGTCGGTCCCGTCTGCCCCGCCGTCCTCGTCCGACCAGCCCTGCGTGCCTGCGGTGGTGCGGGGATGTATCGATCTCCAGGTAACAGCTACGGCGTGGTGTTACATTCCACGGTATCACGTAGCGGCCGGCGCAACCGAGCTCCATGAGGCCGGCGCCTCTATCTCGGCGTTGTCAGCCTGCGGTCGCGCGACTCCGCCTCGCCCTCGATCTCGTCGAACCCGGTCTTCCCTCGGCACATCATCTCCCTGTGGGCCGGCGTATTTCCGTCACGGCCTCTTCTCGCTTGCCCGGTCGATGTGTGATGCGCGGGTGCGCCCGATAAGTTCTTATAGCCTTCCGTGGCGTGGTCCTCGGCGTCTCCGCCGGTATGGCGTCCGACCCGTAATGTCGGCGCATGATGTCTTGAAGGCGTCGGACGACAAGGCTCGCCGCGGATCGAAACACGGAGGCGCGAGTCGCCGGTCTCGGGCTCCGCCATGGCAGGGTCGGCGCGAGCTTTCGCGGGCCAGCGTTGCGGCGGCGACTTCGGGATCGTCAGAGAGATTCGCTCGTCGAAGAGCGAGCGGCGCAGCGCGTGTAGGCGTCTCGGGTCCACTAGTACTTCGAAAAGATGGGCTGTTTGCAGGCGGGGCAAGCCGTGTACATCTGCTTGAGGTCGGTGAGCGTGTGCGTGTTCACCTCGGGCGTGCTGGCGGCACGTTCACCATTGGGGCGCGCAGCAGGGCGACCACGAATCTCATCCTTTCGAAATCGAACTCGGCGTCTATGTTCTTGGGTTGCCCTTCACCTCGGAGGAGCGGGCGTCTGATTCTTCAGGCACCGCAGGCACCTGAGGTCTCCCTCGAGGTTAGGCGCCAGCGGGCCCGGCCGCTCCGGCTGAAGCAATATCTGCTTGTGGTTGTAGTCCACCCAATTGATGTGACAGCTGAGCACCGCGTACAGCAGCATCTGACACTCGAGACTCAGGCTCCCGAGTTTGTGGAACTGCTCGAGGCTAACGATGGCCGCGGCTTCCCTGAGCTGAGGCAGACACGCCGCGGCCATCTCCAGCGGGCGCTCGCGCGTGTGCGCGCTGCGAGTCTGTAGTAACAGCCCAGGGCCCCTCCGAGTTGGCGTGAGCATCGGTGTGCCCCACGGCTTTGACCGTCTGGGCGCTCTCACGAGCTTTGCGTGGTCACGATTTGTTCAGCGTCGCGAAACAGAAGCGCGACCACTTGGCGGAGTCTCTCGTGCCGCCCGGCTGCTCGGGAGAAGCGGGGCGGGCCCGCTCGCGGAGGTCTCCGCTCCGGGCTCGACCGCGTCCTCAGTTCGGGCGTCGCGGGCCGGGTCGGAGGCGGCTCGGCGCGGTCGGACGCCCTGTCCTCGCTGTATAAAGCACAAGAGCACAAGAGCCTGAGCGCCTCCCTTCTGATCGCGACCAGCTTTCGAGCAGGCGCACCTCGTCAAGAGCAAGTCCTCCGCTTGGTACCTGTAAAAATCCGCCAACAGAGCCAGTCTGAGTAGAACCTCGTGTCCCCTCGCCGAGGCCATTTCGCCGCGCCGGCGGGCAGATCGCCCGTCTCCGCCCGCGTTCCCCGCGGTCGCGCCTTCTCCTCTCGGACCCGCCAAGACCGAGGACAGCCCCTCGTCCCACAGGTCAGGCATAACTCGTGAGGCCGCGGTAACGGCCGTGAGGCGCCTTGGTCTTTGTCGTCAGCATCTTAACGATCTGGGACTGCACTCGGCGCCGGCTCACCGTCCCTCTGCTTGTGATGGCAGATTGCGTTAAGACACTCCAGGTGCGCCTGCAGCAGGATGGCTTTTGCGTGGCGGCGGGACGCGCGACTCTGCGATCGACTACCCGTGCCCGTCGAGCCCCGCTCCCGTGCTCCTGGGCTCCCCGTGGTCTTGCATGTCTACTGTCGATCTGTTCCCGGGCGAGGTTCTCAAAGTGCACGCCGAGCACCTGGGTCACTTCACGGGGATCAGGAGGCGTGCCTCGGGTGAGCGATGAGCACGGCGGCGCTCTTCTCGGGTCTCTGCGGACTGTTCGGTCGGGAGGCGGGTCATCGGCGTATATGGCGAGGCGCTGGTGGGCGGATCTCTCGCGAGGAAGTGAAAAAGCGCTCGCGAGGATCCGGCAGCGGCGCCTGGCGAAGGTTTTGTGGCGTTCAGGCGAGAACAGGGACAGGGCGAGGCAGGCGCTCGCCCTGCTGCGCAAGCTGGCGCGGCTCTTTGACCTGAGCGAGCTCCGGGGCGCGCAGACATCCCGTGCGTCCGCGGGCAGAGCCGCGCACATGCTGTTCCTGTCGCGATCCAGCTCACGGCGCTGTTCCTCAGCAGCTGCGCGGCGAGAGGATTCGCTACCATCATGGCGTGGCCGGCCCGTTCCTGGAGGCGAACTTCTGCGACCCCCTGTGCGCGCGCGGCGCTCCTGAAGCCCATGTTCCTCCCCTGGTGCAGTCGCTGCGAGGAAGGCGGGCCGAGGCCCGACCAGGCGTCGACCCCGAGACCAAGCTGCAATACTACAGGCTTTTCACGGGTTACGAGATCGGAAAGCGGCGGCACATGCGCCTCCGGCGACTCGCGGGGCGATCTCGCGTGGACGGGAACAGCGTGCAGCTGCGGCGCGGGGTACAAGATCGAGAGAGCTCGGGCAAGGCCCTGTGGTTCGTGGCTCCGCGGGCGGCGACAGGCTGCGCGCATGCGCCGAGTCCGGCCTGAGGAGGATGGCGGGGCAGCGGGGCGAACACGCCCGACCTGATCGATCCTACCTCATAATGCGACAGCGTGATGGCCTACTTGCAGTGCGGCGCTCTTGCGCGATCCGCTGCATGCTGCCGTGCCGCGCCAACAGCGAGTTCTCCGAGGCGTGATGGAGTTACTGGGGAGGTCCGTGAGCAAGTTCGCAGGCGAGCTCCGCCATCAGAAGCGCGGATATGTTCTCGCCTCAAGACCCGGCGGCGCGGGGCGTGCAAACTGCTGCTGCGTGTCGGGCGTCGGCCAGCGGGGCAGTCCGAGGGAAGAGCCTGTGCCGGCAAGATCTTCACGGGGCCGAGGACAAAAGCCCCCTCCGAAGTACAAGACCACGTTGGAGATTTCGCGGCGGTCACGATGGCGTGTCGACCTCCGCGGAGATGCTCTCGATGTTGGGCGTCGCGCTGGCTGGGAAGAAGGACAAGGGTGGCGGCGCGAGTCTGCGCGCTACCCTGTCCAAGGCCCTGAGCCAGCTTGAGGATCAAAGGGTGGCGATGGGCGCGTCGTTGTCGCCCGCTACCACCACAGGTTCAACGGGCGGGTTCACGAGGTGGCCTGCGTGAAAGCCATGGCGACCCCATGTACAGCGAGAAGATACACAAGGGCGCCCTGACGGAGAAGAAGCGGTATCGGCTGTGCTTGGCGCCGCGGGGCCTTGCCCATGTGCGTGCTCACCTTGTGCATGACCATGAGGCGAGCGGTCATGATCTCCCTGGGGCTGTTCTGCACCGAGCTGGCTCGCTCGGTGTCGCGCGCCTCGAAGCTGAATTACGATGCGCTGTGCGCCCGGCTGGTCACCATAGCCCGCGGTGACCAAATTCAGGCACAAGAAGGACTCGGACGAGGCGAAGCGTCTTCAGCGCGGCGTGCGGGGAAACCCTGAAACTGACCTCTCCGGCTTTCAGCAAAGCGGGATCAACGCCGTCAACTACAGCGACCTGGGCGACATGGGTGGTTGGGAAGCGGACGACCGGCGGCTGCCGTGTCCGCGTCGCGCGTCGTTGGCCATGATCGGGGACGAAAGCACAAGTTCAGAAGATCATGCAGCAGCGCGGGCTCTGCTACAACAGGTGGTGGTGTTCAGGCGAGGAGGGTGCTGAGATTCTCCGGCGTGTTTGCCAGCGAGGAGTACATGATAGAAAGCGCCCGTCGCGATCAGCTCGAGCATCAGGCTGTTCTCGAACACGAAGAATTCCTTTGGGTCTCTCAAGCTGTGCAAGCGGGCTGCTATTACACCGTGGCTGTCCTGAGCAACAAGTGCGTGGACACGAGTCAGTACATTTCGCCGGGGGGATCCCGACCCGTCACCCGATCGGATCGACAAGACCGTCGAAGGGCTGGTGGAAAGGATCA